>JAPFSE010000270.1:0-107058 GCA_030777785.1 Beauveria caledonica | reverse complement strand
GTTGGCGTCGAGGCACTGGTAGTAGGCGTCGCGGGCGGCCCAGCACACGGCGCGCTCGGTGCGCGTGGGGATGGCGGCGCCGCTGCGGATCTCGTCGCCGCGGGTCGTGCTGGTGAATGGCAGCCAGCCCATGGTGGAAGCGACGTGTGTGATGTAGTGGTGGGTTTTGGGGGGAGGGTCGGGAGGTCAAGATTTCGTCGTGGTCCCCCGTTGAGTATTCCTCCAGATAGGAAGAGTCGGCGGGTGAGATTTATGGGATTGAGTTGTGGTTTGATCTCGTTGGTTGTTTCAATTAACCAATTCGAGGTAGTGCAGGCGCGGAATTGATGGATAATACATGCGTAGGTAATTAGTTGTCGTCGAGCCATGGACAGCTTTAGCCCGTCTGGTGGCGGCAGAATTGCCGGGCGGTCAAGCGCCATAGGAACCTTTTTGCCAGCCAACCAGCCATAGAAAAAAGGTACGTACTGCGAGCTGGGGGGCGGCGCCTGGCCTTTGACGCAAGCTGTCCGTCCCATATTAACGACAACCAAGACGCCAAACACTCGACCTCCTGGATCTCCATCAATCACGGGGGACCACTCACCAGGCAGCCATAATTTCTCTTCTCTTCTGTCTCTCATCTCATCAACGTGGAATTTTCGCTTCTCTTGTATCCGCTCCAGCTTCTCATTACCGACAGTCACACTGCAACACCCAGCATCTTCTGTATCCTCTTCTCTCTCTCCCCCGGAGAGGTTTCTATTCGCCCCGAGTACAAACATCCACGCCGCGACCCCCGACGACTCTTGACTCTTTTACACATTCTCCCTCTCTTTTTTCCGAAAGATGCACTGCGCATAGCTCCGATAAATTCCTTCTTCTTCCTTGTGCCTTGGCATTCGATTTATACAACGGGACTTTCGGCGCTTCATTGAAACACATCCCCACGGGCACCTCGACACCATGGCGCGCCGACGCAGACCGCCCCGGGCGGGCGCCCTCCACGAGCTGCAGCCCCTGCGCACCGCCGCGCAAATTGCCGTCCTGCAGCTTCTCTTTTACGCCGTTGCGCTGATCCTCGTCGTCTTCACCTCGCTCGTTGCCGGGCAGCCCATGAGCGTGGACCTGCTGCTAGGGTGGGAGTCTGTCCGGGGCGACAACACGCAGGGCTGGCTGATGGCGTTTCTCTGGCTCTTTGACGGTGCTTTTTGCATGTGCGTATACATACCCCGTCCCTCCTCTACTGGTCTTTTTTTTTCCTGGCCCAGTACCGTACTGACGTGATACACTCAGGGCCGTGGCTATCGTCATCCTCATCGCCCGCAGCAAGCTCGTCCCCGACTTTGCCCTCACGATCCACGCGTTCCACCTCGTTGTCGTCACGCTCTACACGCGCTCGTTGCCGCGCCACGCCATGTGGTGGCTCACCATGGCCGCCTCGTCGGCCGCCTCCGTGGCGCTCGCCACCTGGGGCTGCCGCTACCGCGAGCTGCAGCCCGTTTTCTTTGGGGGCCGTATCCTCGGCGCGGGGGACGGCGGTGCAGCGTCGGCGGCGCGCGTCAGCTCTCCGCCGCCGGGAGCCAGCGGTAGTGCGGCGGATCTCGAGACGGGGCACGGACCGGCGGGGGATGACGAGACGGGCTTTGTGCATGGTGGTGGTAGTGGGCGCGGCAAGGGCCGCGGGAGGGACGGGCAGGGCGAGTACGAGATGGTGCAGATGGGGAACTCGTCGTGAGATGAAGAAGAGGAGGCATTACTGTACAATGGGACCGAATAGCGATGCATTGCTCGGCGTTTTGTTACTCTTTTATTTTTCATTGCTCAAGCCGGAATGGGCTCATCTGGCCGTGCTGTCCGAGTCGACGCAGGACCCCCTTCTTTGGCCATTATACATCACCAGGCATTGGCATGTCGACTTTTCTTCTTGATCTGGTCTGTATTCGTAATAGCCGTCAGCGGAAAAGACAGCGCAGTTTTTTTTTTTACCTTGGCTTCCTCGACGAGGAATCCATGCATGTCCACTTGACATAATTCTACAATACATTCATGACAAAGCAATCACTGGTTTACAAAAAACGTGCGCTTGTATGCTGTTGTAGCTTTAACGTCCTTTTGATATTGCAGCATGCTCTTGCTGTGTGTGGATAGACAAACATGTTGGCATCATGGCAGCCGTTGGTAGATTTTGCCCACCCTCTTCAAGTATACAACCGAGAAACAAAAAACGACAAGTATACACCTCCCCTGATCTTCATTCTCCTGTTCTTGCGTCATGCCCCCGCCACCACGGCCAGGTTGTCGTAAATCGCCCGCTTCACCTCGTGCAGCGCGCTGCGTCTCCCGGCGACGGGCAGCCCCACGCTCTCAATCTCGACCTGGCCCTCGGCCGTCTTGCGCACGACGACGGCGCCGTCGACGACGAGCATGCCCTCGCCGCGAAACTCGGCCGCGTGGCCCGCACCTTGCATGGCGCGGCGCAGGTCCGCGAGGCGCAAATCGCCCACGTGCAGCGGTTGCGCGGCCGTACGCGCCGCGGCCGCCGCGAAGCTCGCTGTTACCACGTCGAGCGTCGGTAGTGCCGGCGTGCTGCTCGTTGTTGCGAGGGCGGTCGTCGTCGTCGTCGTCAGCGCGAGGGAGTCACCGCTCGTCTTTTGGCGTTTCTTGGCGGCGGCGTCGTCTTCATCCTCCGAGGCCGCCGCCGCCGCCGTGACCGCGGCAAACAGCTGCCCGGAGACGGTGACGATGCCCAGGCCGCGCACGTTCTGCCACTTGAGCTTCTTGACGAGCGCGTCAGCAAGTTTGACGACCCAAGCGCTCGTGTCGACGCTCGCGTCCACGACGGCGCCGACCTCGGGCGTGTAAACGTCGGCGCCGCCCGTCCCGCCCTTTTCGCCGCTCGCAGCGTCAGTCCCGAGAATAGCGCGGCAGTCCTGCGCCAGGGCCAGCGTCTCCTCGCGCGTGCCCGCAACGAGAATGAGCTTGCGCGGCTGGATGAGCGGGATCAGCATGTGGAGACTGCGCTTGTCGTGCAGGCCGGCAAAGTCGACGTACGCGATGCGCAGGCGGACGGCGACCGTCTCCGTCGTGTAGACTAGCTTACAGGGGCCGTCGGGCTCGTCCCCATCGACGTCCTCGGCAGCGTCCAGCTCGTCGGGCTCGAAGCCTTCCTGCATACCTGTCGTATTGCCGTCCTCGCCGCCATCGCCGGCAAAGGCGCCGCCGTTGGCAACTCCTTTGTCGAGTTGCGACTTTTTGTTAGCGCTCATGCTTTGTACGTCGTCCCACTTGCGCTTCTTGCCGAGATTTTCGTCGTCGTTGGCAGTGTTGGGGCCGTCAACGTCGTCTTCTTCCTTCTCTTCGGCGCGGAGATAGTCTTCGGGGCGAATCAGCTCGCCAAAATCGTCATTTCTCTTTCTGCGCACTGCGACAGGAAACGATCGTTCGCGACCACGCTTCCCGCGCGAGTCAAAGTCGTAGACGCCCTTCTTCTTGATTAAGATGCTGACACCAAGATCCTCGTCTTTGAGAACCACATTCTTGCGACCCGCTTGGCCGAGAGCAGCAGACACGTTGAGCGCCTTGCCTTGTTGCTGGCCGTCCTCATTTTCCGAGTCTGACGAAGACTCAGAGGATACGTCATCGACGACGTCGGCAGATGCTTCCATACCGTCGCCTCCTACTGGTTGTTGCGTGGCCTGGAGCTGCCGTTGCGTGGCAAGCCATTGCTGGTATATGGCTAATTCCTCGCCTTCGAGAGGCTCACGCCTGGCATCCCGAATTTCCAAATCATAGCCGCCTGTATTCACGTACTCAAGATCATCACCCGTCGTTGTCTGTACTGTCGTAACTCCATCTTTGCGCTCTTTCCACAGGCTCCATAGCGTTCTCGCAATGGAAGGCACGTTTTCTTGCGCCAGGCCAGGCTTATCTGTGAGAATCACAACGTTATTCGCATCAGATGCCAGGCCTCTAAGCAGGTCTTTGGAGAATCCCCAGTCCATGCAGGTATCGCTGGCCAGAATGACACGCCCTCGAGACTCGCCATTATTAACAGCCGTCGTAAGAAGCTTTGCAATTTGTGCTTTGCGATCCAGCAGACGCATGAACCGAAAGTCAAACGGACCGCCCACTTTCTTGTCGCCAGCTCCGTTCGTCCTCTTCTGTCCCTCTGCAAACGCCTCAAATTCTTGTACAATGGTATCATCCATCCACTCCAGCATACTTCGTGCGTAGCGCATGGTGCTCGCCATATTGCGCCCAGCCAAGTAGAGCTTGGCAGCCTTTAATACGCCCTGTGCCGACGCGGAATCTGTGCGCCAGGCGTGCTCGAGCAAATATGCCAGCTCAAGCACGCGCGCGCTCGAGTCTACCGGAATCAAGACCGTGCCACCCCTAGCGACAGCCGCCTTGATGGTTTCCAGCAGCTGCTCATCGCGTTTGGCGCGGCCACCCGCCTGCGCATTCCTCTCGGCGCCACGACTGCTGCAAATCAGCGCCGTCGGCTTCCGCAGCTGCTCAATGACCTGGGCGCCTCCGCCTCCCGCGCCGCCCAGCCAGGCCGCGCCGGCAAAGACGTTCTCTCTCGCCTGGTTCCAGTCGACGGCGTAGACGATGGACTCGAGGCCGTGCTGGATGTGCCAGATGGTGCCGCCGAGGGTGTGGCCGGCGTTGTAGGCGGTGATGGTGAGGCCGTTGAGCGGCGGCGAAAAGGGCGACGGCAGCGGCTGGTGCGGCTGCGAGTACTTGAGAGGCTGGATGAGGGAGAAGAAGCGCGCAATCTCGTCGGGAGTCGGGGACTGCAGGAGCAGGTTTTGCGCCGTCGTCGCCGTCTGCGCGTAGGCGTAGGCCGAAGCGGAGAGCGCGGCCTGCGGGATGGTTGTGGCCGCGGCGGGCGTTGACGAGTAGAGGTCCTGCGTGAGAGTGCGGCCGAGGTCAATGACGGGCCGGGTCGCGTAGACGGGGATGCGCGTGAAAAGAGGTATGTTCTTGCAGCAATGTGCGTAGGCGGCGAGATGGGGGGCGGTTGCGTGCGTTAGGAGAATGAGGGATAGGGTCGTGACTTGTCTGGGTATTGGTTAGCAATGGGCGACTTCCTTGCTACGCGATGCAGCCCTACTTTTCCAGCTCCTCGAGCTTGGCCACGTCAAAGGACTCATCCCATCCAAGACCCACGAGAATGTTGACGCCACCATCGAGCTCCAGGAGGGATTGCGTGGCCAGCGACTCGGACTGCGCGCCCTGGAGGGGGCTAAATGTGAACATTGTTGCGACTGGGGAGCCCGTGGCCCTCACCAGAGATGGAGCGAAATTATTGTTTGCGGTTCGTCTTTTGTCCGAGGTGACTGGTATATCTCACGCCATTGTATTGAATAAAAGAGAGCGGAGGAAGATGGAGCGAGCAGAAAAAAACGAGCGACTAGTGGGCAAGCCCAATGACGACAATCGTGATCTGTTGTATGAAGATCTTGATTGTCGACCCAAGCGTCGCACGATACCTAGGTAGCTAGGTAGTTAGTTGGTCGCTCGTCGTAACAGCGCGTGTCGCCGATACCCCGGAATAACTATATAACGGGGCCGACGGTGTCCTACTAAGTTGACCTGTCCGAGCTGGACTTTTACCGAGCTTTATCCGTGGTGGAGTCAAAAATAACTCTTAATCCTAACTATAATTTCATTTGCGAACCTAAACCTGACTCCTCATAATAACTTGCGAACCTTCACCTGAATCCGCATGCTTCGCACGCTAAACTAACTAGTGCTTGTTGATGATATTATTATTATAACTAGTAGAAACCTACCTTGGCGAAACTTTAAGTAAAGTCTATCTCGGATAAGTTAACTTAGGTTATCAGTGACCTCATTCTCACTCACACTTAGCCACTTACCTGATATATCCTACATAGGCCGAGTTTACTTTTGCTAATCGCCAACGACAACACAGATTGTAGCTTATCATAGTCGAATAGGCAGTACGGGCTGTACTAGTCGGGGGGGGTCATAGAGACAGAGCCACTTACCTTGTGATGGAATGATTAAGCGGAGCATTATCTATTTAAGGGTGTAGCGTGAAGGCGGCAAATATGTATAAACTACGTCCACGAATATCATATAACTTAGGTTTCAGAACTAAGCTTCTTCTTTCAACCTGTCTTATGTTTCCTATATACGGCAACTTGTAAAGTTGTCGAGTCATGATGCGAAGCCTAATAATGGTGGTGTAATGGTTATTTTCTCTGTTGGTCGTGAATTAGAGTTGGTGGCTTGAAGCCTCCCGCAAGCAGAGATCTGTCTTCGTCTGATCGCTTCGTGAACGTACGAGAAGAATCTATTCTTAGGCCCCACGTTTTGCGTGTCGTAGATTGCTTTTTTCTTCCCAAGTTGCAGCATCTGTCTAATGTGGCGGTCGCGGGGTCGGCCTGCAGCGAAGCATGAGGCCATCGGGTATCTAACTAAATATTCTAGAACGATCAGAGGACCTGAATCGAGAGTCAAACGCCATCTTTCAAAGCTAATATTGACGGGCGCCGTGGCAAGTGGTCTAGATGCCGAAATATGGAACCAGAAATTGCTTGTACGACTGCGCAGCACATTATACGTGTTCACACACAGTCGGGAATATTTCTTGTGGAGCACGTAGTTTACTTAATTGACTGTGTCTTATACACAGAATTGCCCAATGGATAACGATCCATATAGCAATATCAAAAGCTATAGGCCGAGAGCGCGTTCGGCGCTTCTAACTACCATTCCGCTGACCTAATCCGAACGCCCAATGCTATGCAAATGATATCAAAAATGAATAACAACAAGAAAAGGTGAGGATGCTTAGATGCAAAACTTGCGATCAAGCATTCTCAGGGCTCGTGTATCCTCGCTGGGAGTGCTGACGAGCTTATCCACGCTCATAACGCTGCTCCTTCTGGGGCTGTTGTGTCCACTGCCGCTGCCAGACTCGCTGGCTGCGGGTGTAGGGTGATGTAGGATGGCACCCAGACTAGGACGATGGCCATTGATGTTGGGCAGGTCTGAGTTCGCTGTGCGAGGGGGGCTCACACTGGCATGTCTCGTTGGCGGGGTGCCGGCGCCGATTTGAGGAGGTGCACCGTTGGTCACCGAATTGAGGCCAGGAAGGGGGCCATGGCTAAGAGAGCCGCGGTGATCGATGCTCGCAAGGGCGTGCTCCTTGAAAGGCAAAGGCTCGTGAGGAGGGGACAGACGCCCGGGGAAGCCCTGGTAGGAAGAAGTCGTCTTGGCAGTGCTTTGCAGAGGCGGTAGCGAATTCTCGTAGTGGTGAGGGTACGAGTAGTGTGGCTGAGGAGTCTGTGTGCCTTGGGCGGAATGAGGAGGGCCGTAGTTGGGAGGCGACTGGGGGCCGTGACGGCCGTGCAGAGGAGGCAAGCCAGCGGCAGGGAAGGGCGCGGTGCTGTAGTGGCTGTAGGGTGGCGTGGCCGCGGGAGAAAGAGGCCATGCGTAGCCATGTTGGGCGTATTGCGCAGCGTATGCTTGCTGGTGCGTGTGGTGCTGGTTGATCATGAAAGGAGGCTGCTGCATGGGGGCGCGGGTCAGAGCAGGCGTCTGATTGGCCTCACCCATGCTGGACTCGGGATACATGCCCTTGCAGGGGACGATGTTGCGCAGTTTGGGGTCGCTGGTGGGCTGTTGAAGCTCGGCGTGGCCAGGCTGAGGACGCGAATAGTAGGATATGAGATGTAGGTGCTGGTCGTTGTGGGTGGTGATACTGAAGGACTGCTTCATAAGGCCGTCGGCTTTGTAGCGGTAGCCCTCGGGCTCGCCGTCATCTATATCCTCGTCACTTAGACGGCCGTCCTTGCCGGCGCGGCGGCTGGTGCAGAAGCCGCCGCCTCGCTTGCCCTCCATTTCTCGGTAGGTCAGGAAGCTCCCAGAGACGCGAGAAGCGCTCCAGGACTTGCCGTCGGTCCATCTGCGCATGCCGGCCTCGCGCTCGTCCCATACAAAGACGGACCCGGAGCGGATAGATTGACGTTCCTTTTCGGAGAGGCGGCGCTGTACACGAGGCAAAATACCAAGACGGCAGGCTTCGAACAGCTTGATAGCGTCGGCAGGGGAGCGAACGTAGCCGTGGTACGTTTCCATCTTTTCTGAGGGGACTGATTCCATACTGCGCAATTGATGACTGTACGGGGAGTGCAGCTCCTTTAATATCGAGTTTTGCCGACGTCGAAATATCAACTTAGGCGTCTAGGGTAGAGTTTGGTGGCTTTAGTGGCGGTCGTGGCGGGGAATAGATGACGCCCTCTCAATATTAGAGTTCCCAAAGATCCCTCGACAGTATTATACGGGTGTTTTCAATTGCTATAGTCGAGGCAGTGGAGAAGGACGTCGTGGCTTGACTGTCGCGGTGCTTCCCATTTGACAAGCGGTAGGCGCCGATGGTGATGCTTGCGGGTGGTGGTTGTGAAAGAGGAAAATGTAGAGGGAGACGAGGGTGAAGACGTATTGTATATAAGCGAATATGACAAGATCGAGTTTGAGAGGGGAGGAGGGCTCAGAACGGATCGGTGGCCGAGCATATAATATACCAATGCAAGGTCCAAGACAAGGTGTTTTGCGGGCACGGCCGTTGGCCAGGATAGGATTGACATTGGGGCGTGGGGCTTACTGGTGGTGGGGCCACCTGTGGCACTAAAGATGCCGTGAAAACCGATCCGCAATGAGGTGCCCCTATGGATATTAAATTAAAATAAAAATACGGGTAATGGGAAACCCTTTACGGAGGGGGTGTGGGAGGGAAAAGCAAAAGGGGTGGGGGGTAGCAGGTTTTGTGGGTGACTTTTGGTGAGGCTTTTTAGTGGGAAAACGACCAGCAAGGGACAAAAAGTTGCCACGTTAATTACAGCGCTCACTACTCCGTACTAAGTGTTAGCGGGCGATTTGGGCGCACCCAAATGTCAGTCAGTGACGTCGACTAGGTATTTTCAGCGTCGAAACCGCCGAAAGCAGCGCTCGTAGGTAGGCCCTCAAAATTGTCGCCGAGCCATCCGCACCTACACAAAGATACATTAGTTCCTCGATTATTTACACTGGCGAGCTGGTATCCAGTAGACTTTTCATCTCCAGCATGACCATTCTTGTTCCATAAGCGGCTCTGCTTATTATCCTGCACACCAGGAACTTACTCATCGCTCCCTCCCTCCCTATCGAGTTCGCGCCAGTCAGCAAACAAGGCTCAAAAGAAGCGTAGATGGGCTGCCGAGCGAGAACCAGGGGGTCCAGCCAGCGAAAGCCGCTAAGTAGCTCACAATTCAACAAATCAAGGGGTGGGTGTCTTTTGGTGGTGGGTGCCAGGTGTATGGTCACTGGTGGGTGTGGCTTCGCTCAGCCCACCATATTAATGAATCAGCACGCCGCAAGAGGGTTGGAGAGCCCTGGACATGTCCCTCTCAGGCTCGCCATCGCTCTACTGCTACCTACCTTTCGCCGTCGACGGGGGAGCAACAGCAAAGGGCCATCCACAACTACTCACATCTCCGGCCGAGGCAATCAAGGTTACAGAGCTAGATACTTGCTGGGCCTTTGCATCACCGCGTCGCAGCGGGCTCTGATGCTCGTTGCTGGCATGGGCACGAGGGATGCTTGGCCTGGCCTGTTGTGTGTCTGCCAAGAGCAGCGACTCGGATGCAGATGCCGAGAGCCAAGGAATACTCAGAGACTGTCCGTGACGTACTAGCAGAAGATCGTCATCAAGCCCTGGGGGGTGCGACGCTGGCAAAGCGCGAGGGCGAGCGGGGTGTGTATCCAGGAGCGACACCTCTTACTCCCACGAGGCACTCCGTAACCCAGTACAGATTACTACAGCGTATCAGCAGCCAGTACTCGCCCCGAGCAAACTATCGAGTCAGGCTGCCGTGGTTATCAGCAAGCTATCAGCAATCGTATGCTACCTGGTTGGCAGTGGTATGCTTCGTCTCTTCCGTCTTTGCCGGCTCCAGTCCGTGAGCGTCAATCCACTTTACGTATCTACAAGCGGTGATGCAGACGGCGTGTCACACTCTATTCTGTTTGCAAAGACACCTACCTGCACCTGGGTGCTATACGAGACAGGGCGCGTGCAAGATGAATAGGCCGAGTTCCGTGGCTGCTCGCTGTATTATTAGCCTTTTCGTCTGTTGGGCGCCGTCGCGCGCAAGTAAGAGAATATGTGATGCCAATTTAGTTGGTGGCTGACACCGATACGGCCATCAAAAGGGGAAAGAGTGAATGTGGCTACGGCCTCGTTCTGCTATACCTCCCCTACAGCAAGCCCTAGCATATAACAGAAACGGGTTTTCGCATCTCCGCGATGCCACCCGCCAACGGCTGGAAGATGCCGAGTAGTGCATCACAAGTGCTGCGCGTCTGAAGCAGTACAAGCACCAAGGGGGTGGCAGAGGACCAAACGAAAAAAAAAGAGGGACAGGGAAACATGGCAAAAATTAAGCGCAAGAGGATAGATGCTGCCATTGACGTGCCACGTTTCGATAGGCGTCCGGCACCATAAGGTTCGAAACATGCCGGCGAACAGACGGCACGATAAAGATGCGACCAAACGTTGACTGCATCACGAGTCAATCGTTTGCGGGCAGGATCTTCTGTGCGCTTGCCACTTGGGGGTTTGTAATCGAAAGCAGGGTATGGGCAAAAGGGTCATCATCATGACTGTTGACTCCTCACGGAGCGCAACCAGTCAAAGTCGGGCAGATAAATTTAACGGGAGGAGCGGATTTCTTGTGACGGAAGAGAAGGAGCGAGGGCAAGCCAGCGAAACAGAGGGCCGCCCCCCCTTTTCCGGGAATAATAGACTTGGCGCAACTAGATACAAGGCAGCACCACCTACGGAGTATGGCGGGGGCATGTTACTCTAGGACTTTCGGGCGACCAGTTGTCCCAGTGTCGGCCGAAAGTCTTTTGGCAGGCCGCGTGTGTGTGTGTGTGTGTGTGTGTGTGTGTGTGTGTGTGTGTGTGGATGGCTGGCGCCACGAAAATGCCACAGAAAACGGTGGAGGCTCTGCGAAACCCAAGCACACGTACCATTTGAAACGGAGCCGTTTGAGTGATGAATCTCGAGTTGAACAAGGAGATGGCGCGCTCTAGAAAGTTGTTGATGAAGTCGTCGTGGGAGGCGAGTAGCCGAGTGCAATACAAGACGGCGACACAAGAGACGAATAGTCAAGGATTGACCCGGTAGATTGAGAGCAGCCTGACGAGAAACAAAGAAGAGACCAGCAGGGGTGTTACCCGTCACAGCCAAGCTAAGCTTATATTTTTCCTTGTCACGTCGGTGGACGGCAGAATGTACTGGTAGTGAAGGGGGGGGGGACTGGAACGGGTCGTCACTACTGCATAGGATGTGCCTCTAACAGCACTACCGTTTCGCCCGTCTTTTCAATAGACACAAACTACGGCCAACCCAACCCATCATCATGAACTAGTGGTTGACGAGGATGAATAAGTTGAGACTATACTCCGTAGTCATATTTGACCAAGACAAAATAACGGCCGACTGCAAATTACGTGTGCCAAGACCCCCCAGACCCAGTTGTGCTAATCAACCACATGGGTTCGCCAGTGGCCCCCGAGTCAGAAGACTTTCCCACCCACCCACCTGGATAGCCTATTCTCTACTCTAAATTCTGCCCTCTGCCCTCATCGCCCGTGCCGTGTCAGCCGCTGGATAAATCGGCACGGCGAGCCCCATGGCCGACCCCACCATGGCTTACTGCAACGGAAGCAACTAGCGTCGCGTCCAAAAGCAAGCTTACAGACAAGGTGTGGTGCCGGCTTCCGCCCCAGGTTTTATTTTTCATCTTTTAAATTAGTCGGCGTTTGCTTCTGAATCTATTGAATCTGAACAAGACGAGGTGGTGGGCAGTAGATTGACCTGACCCGGACCGCCTACCAAAACTCAGCCCGCCACCGTTGCGACTACCGCCGCTTATCCGTATCGCAGAGGCCATGCATTCTGCCCTTTACTTTGCTTGCTGAAGTTGTATTACATAGGAAATAAACCTTGATCAAAATCGCATCTCGACACCACCACCGGGAGTCGCAGACGTCGGCTCAGATGCCGGCATATGGTTTCATCCCCTCTCGACTCGGGCACAGCCTCCCCCCCAAAATCATGGGTTTCTGGTTTCTCTCCCCGCTGCTATAATTACTTTCAAAACTCCTCAGGCCAAAACGCTCAAAGGTAATCTCTGCTTTTCATCATGCCGAGGAAAAGAATTAGATTTCCCCCCTCCATTCAGTGTCTGCCCCTGGCGTTGCAGAAAAGGACCTCACTCTGCCGCCATACCCGGCGGGGGGAAGGGGGCAAGGGTTCCGCTGCGAGCCCTTATCGTGATGCAGGACGAACTTTGGGCCCTTTTGTTGCAGACGCCATCTCCTGAGCGCCCGCCGAATGACATCTACCCAGTATGTCGTGTATTGGCAAAGGCTTTGCACGTATAGGGAGGGGGCAACTTCATTTCGCCGGCCCTTTTCTTGCTTTCGGCGCAGGGGCGTCCTGCACTTTGGGGATGTAATTATTATGTAACCAACCCAAGTTATGCAAACGCACGTACCTACAGGAGCCGTCCGCATCTCGATGATCTGCGACCCAGCCCAAGGTTAATCAAAAATACCATGGGCACTTTATCAATCATCACGCGCTGTTGTCTTGGTCGGCATCTTCCTAGCAAAAGGCTCTACGAATACCCAGTTACTAGTATTGATGATAGAGAATAAAAAGAAAATAAACTACGCCGATCGTCCCTAGGCGGGAGCCCTCGTGCATCGGAGTCCTGGGCGGGGCCCAACAACAAGCTTTTTTGCCCTCTGTTCTGTAACCACCCCCAGCCTGTAGGAACGAAACGCCACTGTTATCCCGATCAGTCATCACTGACCCAGGGCCCCCCCCCCCCCATCGCGTGATGGCCGCTTATTACAGGTACGGCAAAATAAGGAAGAAACAGTCTTGGCAAAACACCCCTCCAGCCGGCAAAGCCGGCTTTTTTTAGCAGCGAGGGGGGTGTTTTCTGACATGCCCTCTGACATATTTTGCTATTTGGCATACTTTTAAGGCATGTTGTAAGGAAATCGCACTTCCCTGATATATTTTTAAAAAAAAAAAATCTGACATCCTATCCGAGAAGCCCAAATCCATGGCAACATGCCTAGAAAATATGCCAAATGGTAAAATATGTCAGAGGGCATGTCAGAAAACATCCCCCTCTCGCGTCGTACCAACACCAAATAATGCGCTTGAGAAGAACATCATGGACGAGTGTGATGTGCGTTTGTTGTGTCGCAACCATTCTCACACTTTGCTCCCCTGCCTAGGATACATTCACCAGCTTGGTTTCAGATGCCCAGGGCCTAGAAGGTGTCTCACAAAAGTCCGCCAGCCTCTCTTTCTCTGTTCTGCCGTAGATTGTCCATCCATCTACCGTGTCTTGTGTCTACTTATGTATCCGTGGTGAGTACGTACCTACTAACGTTGGAGGAGCCGCCCACCTATGTATGCAAGGTGTTCCCCCCTCCCCCGGGTTCTTATCGAACCTGCTTTCCCACGCCGCAGAATGACGACATGCCCGAGGAGGAGCAAGAGTCGCCGTGGATAGGCGAAATGTCGGTTATGAACGAGCCGCCAGCCCGTCCTGCACGTCGCTCTTTTGGGAAATAAGAGCATGACAACTCCTGCAGGCATCAGCAGAGGAGAACCGGGCGCGTTTGTTGTTTCCAGAAGAGAAGGAAAAGAGAGAGAGTGAGAGCAAAGAAGAAAAGCTTGATTGGCAGATGGTAAAACTGTCGCTTCAGTTCACAAAATCCTTTTATCCATCGTCTCATCCGACGCGGACACGGTGCGGGTACGGCCTGCAGTAAAAGGACCTCGTCCGGGCTTGTGGTGGTTTACGGCTCCGAGGAGAACCACGCCCTTGGACTTGGAAAAGAAAGAAGACGAGAGATGTTGCTGCGCACACGCCCTCACTTACTGGGGCCCGTTTGGAGCTCAATCCAACAATAGACTACGGATTACTCTCCTCTTCTTGCTAACTCTTTTTTTGTCCCGTTCTTTTAGTACAGTTTTTTAGTTTCTTTTTTCTTAACTCAATCCGCCAATAGCCTGGTGGCGGCGCCAGGCTACTCAAATGACATCGCGTGAGGCCGAGCCCGGCGCCGACATGTCTCTATCTTTAATCAATGTTTGATCGCTTGAATCTATTTTGGTTCCTCATCAACGCCTTCCAGCGACTGGGACAAGATACTTGACAGTAGTTCAACACCCCCCCCCCCCTCCAAGTTACCGTTTGCATCCCAACTCTCTTTTTTGCAGCTTATCAAAAAAGCTTCAACGCGCGGCGATCCAATCGGATAAGGTTTTTGGGGCAGAGATCGAGCAACTTTCATTGCCGTTGCTTTTCTGTCTCGTCCATACGGTCCACATCTTTGTGCTTGTACTCATAAGTGACAAGGGGCTCCAGTGATGTCTATTGCCATAAGCAGACGCGGTGAGTCGGCCTTTAAGTAGAAGCCGAAAAGAAGCGGCCCCCTTGTTTTTATTACTTAATTCTGCGCGTATTTCCCTTTTCACCTGGGTTCTTGTTTTTTATTACCTTGGCTGTCGTTGGCTGGCCTTGTAGACTCCTCCTGCTTCGGTGTGTCAAGATGTCGATCAAGGGTTCTCTTGCCTCTCGACACTGCAACGTAGTGTGTGTGCGCGTGTGTGTGCGTGTGTGTAGCCTGCGAGACGATTGAGTAAAATGTACTCAGTTGTTCTTGGGAACAGAGAGACTGTTTTTGTAAAAATTTGCCCAGAGTATCTGAGACACTTGTCTGCAAGCGAAATCGACCTACGAGTTTACAAAGATGCAGGAGAAACTTTGCTTACCGCCAATGGTGATTTGTCGTGCGGGCGTGCGTATGTGTCCGCGTGTGCCGACAACACGACGTGCCTTTTGCGCTGGTCAATGTGCCACGCGGACGAAGCGATTGCTAATTACTCAAACTTGGTCTCAGCTGGACAAGCCTCCTTTTTTTTTTTAATCAAACAGGTATCGCCGACGAGAAATTCAAATCGAGACGAATTTCCTCGTTTAGCTAGGTCGCAAAGACAAGGGCGCGGGTGAAAGGAACTCTACATTTTAGTCCGCGGGCTTTTAGCAATCCAGAGCACGCCCGGGCGGCGCCACGCACACCGTTGCAGAGCCCGAAAGACTAAATATTCAGAAGTGCCCGTTTTTTCAAAGAGGAGAAACGACGTAACTGAATGGCTTGCGCCAATGTGCTGCTAAGTGCACCGGGCTGAGAGACCACCCAGCGGAGCGAAAAAAAAGGTACAAAGCTACCTGAACGGCAAAGTCGGCAACGAGGCCCCACATACACCCCTCCGTGCCAGGTTCTCATTTGCGGATTTTAAGCATGAATTTAAACGTTGCCAGCCACTAGTCTTGGCGCGGCGAGACAAGCAACAAGCTGATCCACAGCCGAGTATCGCGACCAGGGGGGTTTGGCATCGGGCGAGCGATGTCCGGCAGAAAGACCACAATCAAGAATCGCCCATTTTTCTTACTCTGTTGCTTTGTAGAAGAAACATTTACTCATCTCGATCCAATCCTGAAGTCTTGCTTCTATCATTTGTCTTTTTTCCCCCGTGTTTTTCTCTCTCCATTTCTTTGCCCAGATCTCAACTCAAAACTCAAGCGTAAAAATATAGCCAGGCCAGGCAGCCGCCCCAAAAAAGAGAAAGACGGGGGGGTGGACCGATGGGGCAAGACAAGCTTGGTGGCTTGCATTAGCGCCATTTCAAAGATGCCGTCCCAGCCGGCTTGGCTCTTAATCTTTATTTTATTTTTAAATTCTTGTCAGGCTCGCACGCACGCTCGGCATCTTTTTTTATTCCCAGACCACTTCCCCGCTTTTGTTTTCGCGCGGAGAGCAGCAAGATACCCAGTAATGTGTGGCGCGTGGGTTTCCCAAAGGAGACAGGAGTTCTTATTTCCGGATGGAGGCCTTGTTTTTGGTTCCGAGTTGACGAATTACCTCCATTGGCGGTACGTACCTTTTTCGGGATTATTGCAGTCTCCCCCTTTATTACTGTTTATTCGTAGCCATCGGCGGAACAGGTGTTCCGTAATATATGCTTTTACCTAGTGCAGACCAGGTCAGAGGTGAGCCAAACGGTGTGCTTCAACGACTTCTTGTCACTAAACAGTCATACACGGGAGGGTGTAGTTATACTTGCGCGGACATTGCTCGCTTTTCCAACGCGAGAAAGCGACCGGGCGGCGCTGCCTCGTTGCAAGCCACCGACGCCCCAAACAAAATGCCGTTTCCATTACCCGAGCTTTCTAACCAAAGGGCCTTTTTTTTTTCTACCAGCCCTACGCTACTTGGCTTCTACCACGTACAAAGAAACAAGTAAAGGAGAGGATCAAGTCAATGCAACCCAAGGATCCTCTTATAATTATGAGCACCACAACAAAAAAAACAATGGCCAGCCAGCTGTACCAGACATGCCAAGCTTTAAAGCCCCGGTGGGCCAATATAACCACCTGGCATGGATCAATGTTTTGGTGTTTTGCAAACGCTTGGCGTGACGAGGGGGCAGGCAAAAGCACCTGCCAAGCAGCCAGGGGACATGCACAAGAAAAATGAAAAATGAAAAAAAAAAAGCTTGAGCAGAACAAGGGTAAGAAGAGTACGCCGCCTTGGCACCTTTTTTTTCTTCCTTTTCATTCTCTTTACCCCATACAATACGGATACGGAGTACACTTGGCCATGCGTTCGTATGGATGTGCTTCGCATCGCAGACCAAAGCGGTGCAGCTTTGTGGCTTGCGAAATTGTTCCACGGCAAGCGTGACTCCGTTAATACTCAGTGCACAACCAAGCCATAACCTTATTTTCTGCCCAATGAGAAGAAAGCCGTTCATCGTTTTCCCAGCCAAAGAAAAATTGGAAAAGGTGCAGCGAAAAAGAGCCTCCCAAACATGCAATTTGTCATGACTTGACAAAGCAAGACAAAGTCTCTGGGGTTATTAATGCGCTCGGGTATCATTATTGCGTAATAATGTAGACACTGATCCCGCTGCCCTGCTGAGCGATTGACCTTTGGGGGGGGGCCTGAATCAGCCTAATCAGACAACTGCTGATATTACAGGGCCCTTTTTTGGCTTATTCCCATTGTGCTTGGCATCACAGCATCTCATGTCAGCCCGCATCTACCCTTGACCTCGTTTAACATCTCGTATTTTTGGGATGGTCTTGACCCCCGTACTTGGGATTGAGACTTGCTGTTTTGATGGTTTGAGTGTGGAACTTGTCCCCGCTGACGCAAGTAGGGAGATTGAGCCGGCCCTGCAGTTGTTCTTGTGTTGTAATGCGATGTCTGCCATCAGGTCACAAAGTTGGCTGGTGTGTACTAATAAAAAAACACCGACATGACATGGATTGGACATTGGTTACAAAAAAAACAAACTGGCAGTCTCACCGTTCGTTTAAATGATGGTCAAGTGGGCAGGCTTATTAGGCGCGCGTCAACATTATTACGTTCTCTCAACCACGGCAACATCTCAGCGGGGCAGCAGCGAAAAAAGACTCAAGCGGGAGCCGCCCAACGTTGCGGCCTTTTTTCCCCTTCACCTCCTTCTTCACACCTCTGTTTCTATGTGTGTTTTTTTTTTTTTTGCCAAGTCGCCGTGGTACGGATATACCCTTTACTCCTGCGTCGTCTCATAAGCACGTTTATAGGGGAAAAAATGTAATAGAGAACCGCTGGTTGGTTGGCTGAGTCGTGATCTGCAACTCTATTTTGCGGTCTCTTTTCCATCTCTGCAAGACTGATGCACCACGGTGGATTGATGCAGCTCCATATATTTATTTATTTATTTGCGGTTTTTTATTTATTTTTTTACTTTTTACTTTTTTATACTTGTCCCCCCCGGTTGTACGGGCCCCTCGGGTCGCTCATCGGCCAACTGCCCTGCGAGAGCCGCAGCTCCCTCCCTCCCTCCCTTTCTCCCTACAGCCACCAATAAATACCCTTGTCCATCGTTATCGATCCCAAATTCGCAATTAAAAAAAGAAAAAAAAAATTCTTTTCGAGAGATTTCCTTGTGCTTGACCTGGTTTTGGATGAGCAAGCAGGCAAACCCTGGCCGGCCCCCGAAACAGGGCATGTGTATCAAGGTTGTCCCATCGCGATTTGGCACGGACCTCGCATCGCATTTTGGGGGGCCCAATATCGGCCACTCAACGACAACAAGTCTGGCCACTTTGCTTTTTCGTTTCCGCCCTTTGGCACCGTAGCTTGGTAGTAGATGAAAGTTTGGCCTTCTGATGACACATTGCCACCTGCAAAGTAGTTTCGTCGTCGTCCGTTCACCCCCACCGCCTGCCTGCCACGTTGGCCCTTTTGCCCCCCGGACCTCTCCAGCAACTTTACTAACTACAGTAAGTTGCCAAGTTAACTAGGTAGTTATCGCATGAGGTTTCGGGGACCAGGCGGCTCTCGCACTAAGAGTATCTGGCACCGATCGATTCGCCCCCCCTCCCCGTCGCGCACTTCGCTCTCGTGATAACGGGTATGCTAAAATAAGTCGCCGCCAAACCTTGAGCATCTGCTTTCCGCTGGCGACATGTTCCGAGATATTATCCCCTTGATCAGTTAGTTCTCCGCGGGTCCATGTTTCCCTCACTCCTTGCCAGCTCTTCCGCTTGGTACCCCATGTGTTGTAAACCTGTTCCGTCCTCTCTCTACAAACATAGAGTTTCATTTCAGCGACACTTGTCGCAGCGTCTCCATCTGAATCGGCAAACTCGGCTCGCGCCACCTCGTTATCGTGGCCAATGCTTAAGCTTATTTCTCACAAACACACAAAGAAAGGCCCCCAAATGTGTCAAGGGCGTGTGCATAGACCAACATTTATTTTAAAAAAAAATCTTGTTAAAAAATAAAACTTGCCATCACTCTCAGCCTGCATAGACCTGCAGCGCAACAGATGGCGGACCGCTTTCAGAGCAACATCTCTGGTCGGCCTTATCTCGTTGAGGACTACGGATACAAGATTACCCTCGACGTTTTTTCTCTTATTACAGCATCGGCTATCGGCTTGCCGAAAAGACAATGGCCAACGGAAGCGGGCCAGAACCCTGGGAACCTTTGACAGGCCATGCACCCCCCCGCCAGAGCCGATGCGAGTCGTACTATATGACCCCAACATCGCACCAGCAGGCGCATGGGACCTACTTCATGATGCTTCCGATTGCTGGGCGCTGGTCCGAGCTCCCCCAAGCGGGTACGAATATTACTCTCTTCTTCGTAATGGCGCGCAGGCTTTCAACTTGCCTAATCTGGTGCCACGACCGCCGCTTGCATGATTTGATTCCCGGGCTGCGGAGCCGCTGCAGTCGAAATCGGATGAGGAAGGCGGCCTTTGGGCCTTGTTCCCGTCTTTGGCGTCGTTTTGCCCTCTTGGCCTTGGTATGCGTGAATGTAGTCTGGTGGCCTTGAGCCGGTCGAACCGGGTCCCGTCAACAACTCGCCTAGATGGATCGCTTCGGGCCGGAGCATCGGCAGGGGTTCCGTTGCTTCTTTCATCACCGATACTGGGGTCACAAAGCTCCTCCCTCATCCTAAACGAACCATTCGCGTCTTCGTACGTCTCTGATGCCATTCTGCCCGGGCGTGTATTGCATCACCTGCCGCTATCCACGGGCCGCAAGGCGGAGAGGATGAGCTCATCTCCCCGAACGTAATGACACGAACAAGCAAAGGTACGCTCTTTCACGAGGCTGACAGAAGCCGACACAGGGCAGTGGAGATGAAAATGCATCGCCCTCTTTGCAGTGCATAATCAAACAATTGTTTCCAAGCCGGCCACTTTGTTTTGCGTTTCGTGCTTGTTGTCTCTGCCAGTCAGCCGGTTTAACAGCAGAACTTGTAAGACACGGGACGTTTCGTATACACTTTTCCTTGTTTCTTGACGAACCACCTGTGACGGCAACATTTCAATACTCTTTCCCTTTTGTTGGCCCTGATCTCGGCTGCTGCACGGTGACGAGCCGGCGACATGATGGGGCTGGAGGCATCTCTCCGCTGCAGCACAGATTCCATATGTACATGCAGCTACACCACATCAGCATTCCCGAGCCCTATTCCGAGATTTCCAGCCAGACGTGCGAGGTCCTGTCGTGCTCTTGGCCAGTTGTGGCAGGTAGACCGACTTCCGCGAGCAGTTCCGCTACGACTGCTCAATAGCAAAAACGGTCGCCGGCGCACGACCCTTTGTTCTCTCCATCAGCAAGTGACCTTATTCTTCCCGGTCTGGCGGTTTTATATCAGCCCCAGGCTTAATAGGGCAACCAGCGTGGTGGCTGTGCATGGAGCAATCAACAAGTTGCATGGCAGGGCTGGCCATTCCGACTTTGCCGTGCCGACCCAGCCACGGCTGATGGGGCCTACTTTGACTTTCCACGGCGCAATGGACTGCATCTTGTCGCGCCATCGCGGGCGGCCGAAACGTGTGGCGCGTTGTGTGAGTTGATTGCAGAGATTATCTGCTGCTGCACGACTGGCGCCGCGCTTTCGAGCAATAGGAAGCGGTGCCGTCATGCGTCCACCCTGCACATTAGGCCGAGTCTCGATTGCAGCGTTGGGGATGAGTCTATTCGTACGAATACAGCCTCGAAATAAACTTATTAGGGCGTCATGCGTAGCGGCCATTTCCGGTGCTGGGGTGGGTGCCTATTGCCGCCATCCGTGATGCATCCGTCGGTGTATTTGGACAGGCAATGTCATGAGCATGTGTAGCAATCATTCGACAAATGCTGCTTCCGTTCGAACTGTAAGTCATCTTGGTTACCATTGTGGCCATGTCTTCTCTCTGGGAGGCTTCTCACGCAAGGGTGTGTCTTACAAGTTTGAGCATTATGCTTACACCTTCCTCAAACGCCATCATCGGTATGCCAATTTCCTGCCTTTGAGCAGCCTAGATTGCCGTGCGCACCCGAGTTTAGCCTTTACTTACCCGTCCCTCGCAACGGGGTCTTATTTCTCATGCGTAGCAAACATGTTGTCGCCCCGTGGCGCAGCAGTTGCAGGTCTTTGGCTCTGACACACTCTCTTTCTCATCGACATCGATACTCTCAAGTCTTTGCTTGCGGTCGAAGCACGATGATCCAACCCCTGCTTCGTCAGATCCTTGTTCCCCGACGTTTCGTTTTCCTTTCTCTCTCGTAATGGCAAATGGGGACGGTCATCTCCCCTCGCTAGCCTTGCCGTCCCAACCGATCCCGGTCCACACTAAAAGTCACCCACTCCTCTCCGGAAAGAAGAAAAAAAAGTCTCCGTATTGCATGGAGGGGTGTGTGCGTGTTGTGCCCGTTCGTTTGGAGAAGCCACCCTGGTTAGGAAGGCAGTCCTCTGTGGTGCCGTGGCTTCCGGACACAAGCAGGCTGGGGCGGGCAGGGGGAGGGGGTTAATCAATACCTTAACGGTATGCTTTATGCTTATTGTGGGTGAAAGGAGCGACTTGGCATCGCATCTCCACAGTCCTGATGATGCTATACAGACCCGTCATCGATCTCATATGCTATGATCAAGCCCCTGATCTCATGGCAGTTTGAACATGCAGATAATACAGGATTGTTAGAACAGCGTCCAATAACTCAGTTAATGGTCAGTGGCCGTTGTCGAGCTTGCCATACTTTTGTATTCAAAGACTCTCGAATGAATCCGGTTTTGAGAGGCTGACATGTTGGAAACTTGCCTCGGAAAACGTAGTGTAAATTCCGAGCATATGTGCGGAGCACCGTCATTGACTATCCGATGCTGCTTAATCAAGACGTACTTGCCAAGCCACGACCACGACGTCTTGAGCAAAGCAGAAGCGGCCAGCTACTGCCAGCTACTGTTCCCCTTGCTATATCTAGGCACTTACTACAAGTACAAGTCGTAAACCACAACTGTATCAGTGATGAAGCTGACGAGTCTCGCGATGGCGTTCTCCTACATCATCTCATGTTTATTGAGCATTGGTTCAAAGATGTATACTGCAGATTCTCACGCGCTCGTCAAAAGCCGCATGTGTATGAGGAGCAATGATTGTCATTTTGAACGATATCAGGTCGTCGAAAGGTTTGCCGAATCAGTGTACCATGGACATTACGGAGCCACTCTCATCTGAACGCAAAGAGCACAGGAAAGAGTTATTCTTTCTCCAGTTTCGCCAGGTCTCGTCACCACATCGCCAAGACGCCGGCGGGCTCGACACGTCCAGGTCCACAGAAGACAAGCCGCACTTCTGAAGAGAACCTTTGCGTAGAACTCAGTTACCCCTGTTGATGAAAGGTTACTTTCGTTCTCCTTGTCCAGCCGCCATGCTCAGTGTCAAAGTGATGAAGCGGCCACTCGGTGTTGGGTATGATAAGAGACAATATCGAAAGGCAGCCTTAGGTCACGCGAAATGGTGCGCGCGCCAATAGGCGAGCTTCTAGTAGGCGTAGAGGCTGGCATCCGGACAACGCGGCTCTTCACTGTACTTCAGTGCTTCTTGAGATAGCGTGCGACATTCCGCGGTAACAACATCAAAAAAAAAAAAATGGTATAGCATGAGGGAGCTTCTATCGATGAGTACACAGAGACAGGATACCGCGCGGGGTCCCAGCTCAAACCTACAGTGTGGCCATTCTGGCCTGCTATGTATAGCCTTTGCAACTAGTAGCACAATATAAATACAACATATTACATGGCAACCGTTGTGACACGATCCAAAGTTCTGCCCGTACGACAGCAGTGCGTAGATGCCTTTTCTTCGTTGAATATCCCGTTTCGGGCTGATATGCAGTCCTTATGGGATCGCGACATCCTGCTCCAAGATTTGGTGATTCGTTTTCGCCACAAGACGCAATGTGCTTCGTGCCTACTGCCAAATCAGGGTAGGCTTGACAAAGGTGGTCGTACAAGCCAAGGGTCCAAGAAGCCACGTGGTTATGGCCGCGACGCAGCCTTCGATTGTGTAGCCGAGAAGCCACGGAAGCATTTCCCGAGCACGGCAGCACTAGATGAGCACAGCACCATGCCGGCGCTGTGGCCAACTGTCGTCGTGTGCGACAGTACACCAAAAGTCAAGCCAAAATAGAATTTGTCTAACCAGTTCGGTGACGACATGCCCGAAGCCGCAAATTTTCGGGCCACTTGTCTTAGCAGTCGCAGCGCTCGAAATGGCGCGGAAAGGGTACCACATCGCGAACGTTCGTTACGCCGCCAAGGTAGCTGAGAAGACGGTCAAAGCCGAGACCGAAACCGCCGTGTGGTGGGCATCCCCATCGCCGTAGGTCCAGGTACCAACCGAGGTTGTTATTTCCAGATTGGCGGGCATCAGGCACGGGCAATCCGTGCAACCTCATGCTCTCCTCTAGCTCTGGCAAGCGATGCTCACGCATAGAGCCTCCCGCTAGCTCGCCGAGGCCGGGAACCACGAGATCAAAGCAATCGACAGTTTGACCCTGGGCAGGCGAATCGGTCGATTTGAGCATGTAGAAAGCCTTGATCTCGCGTGGATATTGTGTAATAAAGACGGGAAGGTATGCATCGTTTACCTTATCGTAGCCGACCTTTTCGGCAAGGTACTTTTCATGTTCCGACTGGAGACCTGCACCCCATACAGGCTTATGCGTGAATTGCTCTGCTACCGGCTGCAACATGTCTATAGCCTCGGTGTATGTGAGCCTGGGCCAAGTCTTTGCACTCGTCATACCGTTCCATCGGCGAATCAGAACCTCGGAGGTCTCAAGATCTTCAAATGCCAGCTTTTCAGCGCGTTCTTTGGCATCTATTCTATTGTGCTCCAGTTCCTTGGCTGCACGAAGGTCCCTGAGTCCTGTCGTGAGTGAGACGAGCATCCGTTGAGCCAAGTCCATGACATCAGCCATGTTGTTGACGAAACTCATTTCTGCTTCTAGCATTTGAAACTCGCTGAGATGTCGAGACGTGTCGCTTTTTTCAGCTCTGAAAGTGGGAGACAGAGTCCATACGTTGCCAAGGGCTTGGGCCAAGGACTCAAGATGCAACTGGGTCGAGACGGTGAGGTACTTGGGGCTCCTAAAGAAATGGCCTTTTCCAGGGGCCTGGACTGTGAAAGCCTCTCCAGCACCCTCGCAGTCTGATGATGTGATAATGGGTGGGTGTGTCTGCTGAAACTGTTGGCTAAAGAAAAAGTGTGTTAAGAGGGCGGTGGCGTCTGAGCGGAAACGCAAAAGGGTGCTGTTCATTGGGGTGCGACATCGGAGGTGTGAGATTGTGCGCAAACTCTCGGGGGTCTGGTACTTGTTCTGAATAGGATAAGTCTGCAGGGCTGAGTGTGAATATGTTTTCACATGAGAAGGACATTGTGACCGACGTACCTGAGGGTCTGATGTACCTAGGATTTCAACCTGCCGAACCTGCAGCTCATGGGCCATTGTTTCTGTCTTGGTCGTCTCATCTGTGGAAGAAGGTGAATGACCTTGGTCGACCTCTGTCCCATTTTTCCAAGTGCCGAGGAGACGGACTGCTGAGCCTGGCCGAATGCTGTGTTGCAGTGGGTAGTTAGCAGCAGGCCTGGCTCAAGGTGGTTCGACAGAGAGACAAACTCTGATGCAAGCGACTTATCAACGACGGCCTGGATTGGACGCATAGAGGAGCCATCGGTCACGTCAACAAAGCGAACGCTGGCGCTCTTCCGGACTGAGCGTACCCAGCCACATACTGTGACGTCTGAGACATGTTGGGTTGACTGAAATTCTTTGAGATCTGCGATAGTCTTGACCCGGGCACGGCTGTCTTGTTGGATGGAAACTGAATATGGTCGCTGCGTTGCGGGATATCGCTGCCACCGATGCCGGCGCAAGGCACGCGCCGCAAACATGACACAGCTCAGAGCGGTTGAGGAACGTGATATATCATGAATTGAGTCTGTGTCAGGGGCGTCGATGCGGGGCGTGAGAGGCTGCAGGAGCAGCTGACGACGTGCAGCGCAGTGTATCAGATGGCAAATGAGGCGATAAACACGAAATGGGGAGCAGAGAGGTGAAAATGGACGTGACGACGGCTCTCGCGATGTGATGAAAGTAGTAGAGGTGGGCTGTCGTTGAGTCGGCTGAGGAAAATGTTGATTCCGGTACCTGCCTTAGTAAAGATTAGTACGGTTACCTACAGCATCTGTACCTGGGAGATGGTTACAGGGATCGCAGCGCCGTGCATCGAGGCTTGACCCGCTGTAGCCACATGTCGCAGTAAATGTGCCGCTACCTAGAAAACGCTACCTACCATAGGTAGGTACCTAAGGTAAGCGAGCTTTGCAGCGGTCGGTGCTGAAGCCACTGACGGCAATCATGCTTCTTTATTTTACTTTACTAGCAAATATGATTTTAATTTTTTTTAAACTCGCCTTTACCTATATCTGTAGTAAACGGCAGCGCCTCCAATAAGTTGGACAGTATATTGGGTGCTGTAGCCGCCTGAAAAAGTACAACGTTGTGGCTGCTGTTGGGGCCTGCAGGAACCAGTCGCGAACAACGCCATGGCAACTATAATAAAGACTCTATTATTAATGCTCTCGGGACTGCTTTACCTAGGGCTGCCATGGAAATAAATTATAGCCGTTTGATGCTCCTACTAATCATTGAACATACTGATAGATGCTTGGAAGTTGGCACCTTTGACTTGTAGCGTTGCAGCATTCAGACACTTTAGCGTCGTTGTCTCCGCTGGCTGTCTTGGCACAAGTTGCCTCCTTCATGCCACAAGTCCAGCTCCCCGTGCCCCCCCACGAGCAAGTGTCTCCCACGAGCACATCATCGAATTGATCTTCGACTGAATTATAATGATAAAATAGCCTACACGACTGTATAACGTATTCATTCCTTTGTATCTATGCGCCGCTAATTGTTCGTTAGCTACCAAGCGGCAAGCGCTACTTCCCTCGCCATGAGCCACTCCAAACGCCCTCGAAATCGACTCACCCCTGCTGTTTCTAATGCGAAAGGTCCGTCAAAGCCGGTTGTGCATCAGATCGCCTTCCATCACGACTAGCAAAACACGTGTGTCTTTTTGATGTCTCTCGCCTCACTCGCCCGTTTTGCCATGCCTTTGCTGAGTGGCCACGCACGCCGGCAATCACAATGCATGTTGCCGTAGCTCGGTTGCAGTCTCAGGCCGTCTCAGATGACTGCTCGAAATAGCCGGGCAACTCGCAAAAGAGGCAGAGCGATTTCTCGCCAGATGCCGAAACATAAACAACGGCCGGGAAATGTCTTCTATCCCTGACGGGCCGCTCGGGGGCAGACACACACCCTGCACACCCCGGCCTTGCCCGCGTCTTGAGCAAGGCGAGATGATGTGCCACAGATCTCTCTCAGAGCTGCGGCTAGACCTGCAAGAAATGTCACTCTCCCTCTACTCCAGTCGTGGCTGGACGGGCGGACGGGCGGACGGCCTGATCTAACCCCCCTTGGACCCTCCGGCTTTGACACGACCCTAGCTTTCCACTGCCGACTTCGCTTCCAACACTGCTCTGCGTCGTCGCCAGCTAGTCACAAGTGTCTGAGATGATGCCGGCTTCAACTAATCCTCCAGTCAAATTCTCTCAGCCATGCAGCCTCTGCTGCCCAAAGCGTGGGGTGCCCGCCAAAGCTCGTTGACGCTCACCACCACCTCTTCCTACACCCTACATAACACTTGCTTCTTCCTTCTCCTCGGTCCCGCCAACTTGGATGTTAATGCTCTCGTGCGTCTGCAGGGCCCCAATGTTTTGTTTCGCCCCCCAAGACAGCCACCTACAACTGCCTGCCTCCTGTAGTAAGCGTTTTGTGTGTCCCGGTACAAGAACCACAACTGCTCCAATCCTGTCCCTTCTCGCACCGAACCCGTTATCTTTCACGCTTCCGGTTCGCTTGTTTTCGGGTTGCTCCAGAAAGTTGTGTTGCGTGACGGGGCTTGGTCTCTCTTTGGCAACTCGCTTCACCTTTGCTTTCCTTCTGGTTCGCAACATCGGCTAAACACCACACGCGCGCAACACAATCCACTGCCAAACGTACCGTGTGCGCTATATGAACTCTCTACTGTCGCCTCACCTGCACAACATCTTTCATGATTTGTCATTGCAGCAGCAAGCAAGGTCTCTTGAGGGTTGACTACTATTATTACTGCTGCACTTACACGAACGCTGCGTCCATCTACTGATATGCCTTCTACCAAGTCTGGGCGGTCTGGCCGTCCAAAGCCGTCCGAAGTTGCCTCGGATACAAAACGCAACTTGATCCCGTTGGTCAACATGAGCTACGCGGATACCTATCCGCCTTATTCAATCCTCTACAGAGAACCCTGTCTTCAGTTGCCTGTAAAGCGGCGAGCAAGTCTCCAGCCGCCAATTTTTTGCGTTGAGCAGGGTGACCCCGTCATGAGGGCCCTCCGTCATGCTGCTGATGACTCGCAAGCGAGCCAAAGTGCAGGTGGTCCCCGGGTCCGCATTCCATTCATATGCGCTGCCAATGAGCGTCGACCTGGAGGCGACTGGGAGATTGGCTCCCTCCTTTACGAGGAAAAGCTATGCAGGCGCAGCAATCTCTTTGCAACCCTCTCGACACCTCTACCGCAGTCTAGGGAAGAAACCAACTATCCAATCCCCACGATGGGCGGTATATTCTCTGATGCGGTAGTCGTAAGTCGCGGGCCTCACGATCGGTACGAGAAGCTAGAGAGCTGGCACGACTTGCCAGTGCTATCAATGCCACCGACCCGTTGGCCAAGACTCAAGGATAATGGAACTTCTTATTCGTTTGAGGCGGAGCGCCAACTAATGAAGGACAAAATTCGGGGCGCTCTGAGAATTTGTCACTACCATGGCTACGATCGCGTTGTTGTTGGTGATTTTGGTCTAGGCAATGGCTGTCGAAATCCGCCTCAGCAGCTAGCCGAGATATGGCGTGAAGTCCTCCTCTTCGACCCCGACCTGCGCGGCCAGTTTACTTGCGTTGTCTTTGTCTTTGAAGAAGTCTCGTCGAGTACGACACAGTGCATTCTCGAAGAACTCATCAAAAAGGAGCAAAAAACCAAGACCAAGTCTAAAGATGACTTGCACGCGCTTCTTCGAGATGCACCGACCGACATACTCATCTTTCAGAGAGTATTCAGCGCAGCCGAGATTCAGCGCGTCGTCAGTGAGCCAGACCCCCGGTATGGGCTCCAGATGATCACCAGCTGAGCCAGCCCATGCCTGTGCAGCTGCTGATCGGGGGCATGGGCCGATTGTGTGGTGCGATAGCATGGCAGCCAAAGCGGAAAGGGGGGCCGATGCATTGCATGCATATCGCTCAACAAGACATTGCACCCCGGGGTTCCCATGAAACTTGCCGGCGACCTGATTCACCACCGACTGGAGAGCCTTTTTTCCCTCACGTGGGTGGTGTCCATTGAAGCTGAGCCTGAGGTTCAGGCACCAAATTCTGGTGACGTCTCGAGGAGGACGCCCGTGCTGGGCAAGGCCACTGGTTTTGACCTCAACCTGCTGTTGCTTTTGCTTATTTGGCATGTCAAGCACATGCCTAGCATTCCGCCACAGTGTTTTTCCCGTCACCACCGAGCTTGCAACGTAGTACGCAAACGCAACGAGGAAGAGGTGGTGGAGGGGTGGTCGGCAGTTAGTGCACTGCTTACGGGACACCGTGAAGTCTAGGTTTGTGACGACGAGTTTTGGCTGAAGCCTTGTGCTTGGTTACATGAGAGTAATGTTGGATGTCTTATTTCCTTTTACCCTGTTTTCTCTCTATCATGTACCCGTTATCCGTTGTGTGTACCGACGAGAGCCGCGTCGTTGTTGGAAGAAGCATAACTGGAGGCGGAGTCTCTCTGCGCCAGGAGTTTGACGGTGATGCAAAAACGGTTATCATATTTGGAAGGAGAATTAGAGATTTTTTTTTTTTTTTTTGGGCAGAAACTAGGAATATACTTAAAAACGTTATACTTTCTTGGCAAATCAATTATATCGGGTCGAATTTGTTCCGCCGTCTTCCGCATCCTCCGGGTGCGCCCTAGCCGCCCGGGGGAGAGGGACCTTGGATCGGCGGACTTTATCCTGTTCGTATTGAGCCCCTCCATCCCACATCCACTCGCCTTCCTCTCGGGGATTTGCAAAGGGCTGAGAGATGTTGTGCGCAACTGACGGCAGCGACCGAGATTGATTGCCCACGCCACGCCCGTATGCGCGATGCATGCAGGCTCCGACATGCCGGCCCGCCCCGATAACTCGCATCGACCAGAAATCTACATATGGGCACAAGGTCCATCCCATCCCATCAACCAAAAAAAAAAAACACCCCCCCGTAAAGAAGACGGGGAATTATTCATGGATGGCCGATACGGATATGGAGACGGGCGCTAAAAGGGCCTCCCCTCTTCGCCCCTCCCCCTCCCCCTACCCAGTCGTTGGAATATATGATAGAAATAATAATAAATACTCCGTACTGGGTACGATAAACGAAAATGTCAAAAAAAAAACATGCAACTGCAGGTTTCATTCGCCCCCCCTTCCCCCTCCTCTACTTTCCAACCTCCGACGCAGAGGACAAGTCAAAAAAAAAAAAACAAAAAAAAAAGAGGTCTCGGTGTGTCTTTGTCCAATACCACCAACTTTTTTTTTCTTTTCTTCTTTCGTCTTGCGCCTCTTGAACTTCCATAAGACGCGGGGAAAATCAAAGTGTCAGGTTTCTCTGCATGTTGCCCAAGCAGGTTGCAAATCTTCGCCCAAACAACAACAAGACGTAATGGCCCCCCTCCCTCCCTCCATCGATTCATCCAGGTGCGCGTTTGAACCCGGCCAATGGCGCACCCCCTCCTCTTCATCCCCGAAAAAAGGAAGCACGAGGTGGGAGGCCTGGGGCTGCACAGACTCGCCCACACCGGTGAGCAGGGATGTGGCAAGTTGGCTCGGGTTGCGTGCTCTTGGGTGGCCATGGGTTGTCGTGTCAGACTCACAGAAGACACACATGGTTCGATGTATCGGGGGCACCCGGGCACGGATAGGTACATGGTTGCAGATAGCAGCTGAGCTGATTAATAAAAGTGGCCTTGGCTTTTTTTTCGTAATACTACTATTAGTCAACTCGAGGCAGAGTATGTTACTCTTCCCCCAGAGCTTCAACAAAATGCATTTTTTTAATCTTGACACGCCTTCTTCCCCCATAGAGACTCCTATAAAGCCTCGTCGTTCGCTTTTGTACTCCATAGCCTTTCAATTGGTGTTCCTTTCTTTGTCGATTTCATCAGTTCGTGACATGTGCTCCGCGCTATTACCAGTACGACGGCCGAAGACCGGCAAAATTGGTCAAGCTGTTGGCCGCGTTGTCGGCCTCGGTTTCACGTTTTCTTTGACCGCTCAACTATAGATCCATTAGCACAAACATGGGAAACAACATGTAGAAGAGGAGCATACCTCAAGCTGAACCCCCTTATGAACATGCACAAGCCAGTCCACGTAGCTTTGGGCCTCGTTGTTGCGGTCCTCGACGAGGAGACGGGCAAACTCGAACTCGGCTCCATCGATTCCTTGTCTAGCAAGTTGGATGTTCAGTCCTTTGGAGCCGCGCTGCGTCTTGAGGAATTCGATAATGTTACGAGCCTGCGCATTCAGATGGGTATCCAGGACGGGAAGAGATGACGTGTAGGCGTCCAAGCTCTTCAGGGTATCTTTGCCCTGGCCAAACAAATCGCTAATAAGGTTTGGCGACGTCTGTGCGTGGAACCAAATCAGGCACTGCTGTCCATTGTCGACCAGATAGACGCCGCCCGGCTCAACACGAGAAAATGAAGCGCGAACGCATGGCGGCATCTTGAGGTGGCCAGTCTCGGCATCGGCAAAGCCATCTTCGGGATTCAGGTTGTGCAGGGGAATCATGCGCGGGTATAGGTAGAGGCTGAGTTCAAGAGCACCCATAGATCGGATTAGGCGCATCTCGTAGACTCTTCGGTCGGTGTTCTCGATGCCGCCCTTGTAGGCTCTGCACTTGAGCAAGCCAAGCATATACATGCAGAACTCTTTGAGTCGTTCGGGCATAACTAGCTGTCCGGGCGGGTGTTGTTGCGCAGAGTGTTTGCGGTAGCAGGACATTATGTCAATAGTTCGCTCCGTCAACCAGTTGCGGGTATCTTTGAGGCTGCTCGAGGTCGTAGAGAGTTTGGTGCTAGCTTCTTTGGCAAGTAAAGCAATGACAGCATCTTGATCAACAAATTTCATGCACGCGCGAATGCCTTGCTCGCGCACACCAGCCTCCTTGGACGTGTCACTGACACTAGCAATGATGTTTGAGCATCGCACCCTGCGCTGTCCGGAAGCGGTTGTGTACAGGAGAGCCGACTGGAAATGAGCGTCGAGCTTGGCGTCGAGCTTGCCATCGTAGGAGAAGGACACGCCCAGCGCCTTGTCTGCATCAATGACACCAATCTCCAGATCGGCACCAAAGGTGTGCTGCACAAAGTTGCCGTGGTAGGCCGCAATCTGCAGACCGTTGGAGCATCGAACCTTCATCAGCGCCTGGAAACCAGTCTCGCGCGTAACGGCATGTGCAATTTCCGTGGACAGCCTAGGGCTATCGCGAGGCGCAATGAAGTTGGGGTAGTAAAACGTTTCACCACCGGTGATAGCAGCGACATGTCCTATCGTCCCAATGTCAAGGTATCCGCCCGAAGGAGCGGCCAGGAAGAAATCGACGCCAACACCGTTGGCAGCCATCTTCTCAGATACCTTCTTCCAGCCGGGGTGCTCGGTAGTATAGAGCTTCTTGTCGGATTCACCACCAGGATGACTTCCATCGTCGCGCAGGAACAGTCTGCCGGGTCCCCAAGTAGGCAAGGCAGCGCACGAGCATATCACCTTACCACCAGTAGCTTCCAGAGCGGCCAAAGCGGAGCTGAGGGCTGCGAGCATAGCGGGCTCTGGGTTCTTGACGGTTGAAAACATTTCAGGCAGGCGGTTGAGAAGCGAGGTGATGGTTGACTTGCACTCATAGGGGTCAACGAACAGGCCTTCACCGAGCGGCAGGAAGGGATCCTCGAGGTCGGGCATGATCAGCATCTGTGCTTGATCGAGACCGGGCTATAATCAGTTAGAATGCGTTTCGGTACGAGACATGCGACAAGGACACATACGTTGATATTGTAAAAGTGAATGTCTTGGTCGTAGGTGACGAAGCCGACCTTGGCCCCTTCGGGGATACGTCTCTTGGGCTCACCGTCTTCGCCAACTTCGCCACCGTAAAGAGCAGCCTGTATTCCATCACAAAAGCTTTCTAGGAAGCCCTTGTTAAAAGATTCTTGTGTGACGTCGATGAGGAACAGAAAGCGCAGGCCGACGGGCGCTCTGGTCCAGTATTCCTTGGGGACCACAAACTCGACTGTTCCGCGGTGAAGCTCGGGGCGCTGATCACGGTCAACACGCACACCTTGCGGACTAGTGGCGCAAAAGTATTCGGGAGGAGTGTCGTTTGGATATGTGCAGAGGTTGCAGACGAATTTGTTGCCTCCGGATCGAAACATCATAAAGGGATTGATGTAGGCCCGACATCTGCGACACCGGGGGGGTCCAGCCTCCCCAAAATCGAGGACAGGAATCTCCGTCTCGCCAGCTTGGAGAGGAGCAAGGGGTTGTAGGAGTAGACCGAGGGGGATGCCAGTGGCTTGCAAGCCGTCGGGAGTAGCAGGCACATTGTTCATTGTCAATCGAGCATACTTGGGTGAGGAGTTGCCTTGGTCGTGGGCAACGAATGAAACTGAGGCAGGCGGCGGAACGTGCTTCTCAAATGTGGGATAAATGTTGTTGAGAAAGTACTGCTGAATAGCATCACGAGCAGCCGGTACACTGGGAAGGTCGTCAGCGGAGACTTTGCCCTGGCCAGAAGCCGGGACAGAAGCGGCAGCGTCTCCAAAGGTGCTTCCTGAGATAGGATTGATAGGACCGCCGAGAGGTGACGCAGCTGGGGCGCCGTATTGTGTGTGAGGCGTGCCTTGGCTATCAAACTGGTTGCCAAAGGCAGGAATAGAGGGGCTTCCAGAGTTGTTGAGAAATTGGCTAGCACCCACACCGGCGGCTGGCATGCCATTGAAGGCTTGCGATGAGCCTGTTGGCTCGACAGTATGGTAGGCGTGGCGATCTTTCTTCTTCCTGCGAACCGTACCTTGGACATCGCCGCCGAGACTCATACCGCCCATTTGTGCAGCCAATGCGTCTTGCTGGGGCGGGGGAGCACCGCCATGGAAACCTGGAGACGAGAGACCGCTCATTGGAGGTGCCTGCCCTCCCTGATACGGAGGAGCACCATATGGCTGTTGTTGCTGGTAGGGGTTCGGGGCCACAGGAGACACAAATTGCTGGGCAGCTGGAGCGGTCGTTTTGTTCGGATCGTTGGGATCGTACTGCTCGCCATGGCCCAGGGCGTGGAACTGGGTGTAATCAGCCATGGCCGTAGCTCGTGGATGGCCGAAACAGTCGTTTAGGAGTCGGGGGGGGGGAGAAGACGTCAAGCTCGGTACGGTGCAACAGGGGGGGGCCAAGGAGAGTTGGTAATGAGGGGCTCCCCGAGTCGGTACAATGTGCGTTTAGGCGGAGAGCACAGTCGTGGATACCTTGGCAACTAAATATAAAGGATAATCAAAGAACAATGTGAGGAAACCTTTCCATGATACGGAGTCCCCAACAGAACAATTGCTGCAAAAGCACGCCAGTTATAGAGACAGGAGACGGAGCTGCGGCGCACAACTCGTTGATATAGAATGGTGGGTTCGCAGCGACGTGTCCAACAGTACGGCCCCACAGAAAATACCTAGCACGTTACCTAGCTCGCGAGGCAGGGGCGATGAACTTTGTGCGGCCTACTTTACTAGCCACACCTCACTGTGGCACGGCAGATGCAGCGCCACATCAAGCCGGGCAGGCATGTCATCACTAACTAAATCGAATTGTGCAAAACAGAGGTGCAGGGATGGACTTGGCGGTAACAATCTGAAGCGAGCCATTCTGGCATGAATAATTTGTCTGACGATTCTAAGCGGCCGTTACGGCAAAGCAACCCAGCATGAGAGCAGCAACGCGAAACGCTAACTATCCCTCGACCATGCAGGTTCAGTAAACAAGACATCTGTAGCCTGGAGGGCCAACCTTGCTCGGCGAAATCAAATCAGTGGTTTTTTTGTGTGAGAATCTTGTGGCAATCAATGCGCAAGTATGCACCCTCGGCAGTAACTGTATCAAAACGTTTCGCGGACAAGGGCAGATGCAGCACCGTTCCGATTTGACAGACATCACGTGACTTTTCAGCTGACGGGCAACGTCGTGTAAGTCATCAGGCTTCAAGGACCTGATGGTGGTCGAACCGAGGCCAGATGTAACTGAGCTGAAAATGCATTTCGTGTAGTTCTGTGTATTTGATTGCTCTCTAAAGTAGATTATATAATAATTATGATTATTTTGATAGCGTTCCACCTCTTTGGCGGAATGTGGTGCAACTTGGCATTGCGGCGCATACATTATCGAGCTGACCTGACGAGACGGCCTCGTGATTTCCGGATGCGGCCAGCAACTGATGCTGAGCAGAAAGGGGAAATTGATGCTTGAAAAATAAAATCGGTATATCTAGAGATGTCTTGAATTATTCTCGACTCTGGATCTTGTGTTGTGGTGACTGCTGCCTGGAGTAATGTCTTCGGGCCCTGGCAAGTCGGCACCACGTCGACTTTGGCCATTTGCCCCTCGCACTGGCAAACGAGTATCGAGTACGGCGCCTCCAAACGCGCGAATGAAGGCTAGAAAGATATTGATTATAGGTAAATGCTCTTCAAATATTCTATCCAAAGTACTCTGAAGCTTCGAGAGGGTACGGAAGAGAAAATCGGTATAAGTCAAGTTGCCAACGTGATGTTTTGAATCAGGCGTCGCGGTCGGAAGCGGTGACGACAGCAAGGACGAGCTGCAGGTGCTATATGGGCAAAATGTGTATATTTAGACACTTGATGAAGAGAAAAAAATGATTTCTGATTAATCTAGATTATATTTGAGAGTATTTGGGCAATAGGGCGACGTGTGCCGATTGATTGTGCTGCGCGGCATGTTTTCAACTTTGCAAACGCGAGCGGAAAAAATGACGATGTGAACGTCCTGGGCCGTATCTCAGCAGACAGGACAGATGCAGATACAAAAATTGCACAAAAGACGCATTTAGCTACCATGTTGATATTTGACTGTCAAAAAGACATAGATGAATGAAAATGGGGCTGTTGTTGACGGAGACAATATCAAGGGCCAGTTTCGCGGATAGCTTCAGGATGGAGTCGCGGGCGGTCTACGAGCGACGAGGCAAAAGAGCGGCGCACGCGCATCAGCCATACGGGTCTCAAAATGGCCGATACTGCAGGCCTATGATCGCTCAAATGAAAGCGACCAGAATTCTGTACACAATTTCGAGTGACTTTAATTGAAGCGACAAGTAGCGACAGGACAATTCGCAATGCGCCCGAGAGTGTGCCAGAGAAATGGGTGTCTGGCGGCAAGGCGGGCGGAGCGGGCATACGGGCATCACGAAGGTGCACTCGGGACAGCCTACATTTCCAAATGCCAACTGACAAGCTAACTAGTACGAACCTCTGAAGATGAAGGAGGGGGGCAAATAAATAAATGACTCATGGAAATTGTAATGGAGGGTGAGAGCAAAGAAGATGAGAGACAGAGAAGGGTAGAAAAAAGCAGAGAGGGAAAAAAAAGAGAGGGAAAAAAAAGAGAGGGGGGAGGCCGAGTAGCAACATGCTGCGAGAGGCTTCACCAGAGACTGGCAGAGAGTAACGACACGGACGACCAGGACGAGATGGAACAAGGGACCGGCTCAGCAGATCAAAAGACGAAGACTAGGAAAAGAGACTTGTGAGGTACAAGTTGAAGGCGAGATGGACCAGAGGCAGTCGGGGGTGGCGCTGGCCAATCAGAAAAATGGTCACGAGGCAGGGGAACAATATTTTGGATTGCTGGGCTTTGGTGGGGGCTGATGGGCAAAATGCGGCAGGGGAAGAGACGATGGGTGATTTTGAGTGTGGCTGCTTGGTGGCTCAAAGACAGCCTCAGGGTCGCTGTTTGGTGTGCTTCACACACAAAAGATACAAGGCGATGTTGTGGCTGAAGCTACTCCAGCGTGGCCTAGCGTTGCGGTGGATGCGGAGGAGACTGCCGTGAGCTCTCTGCAAAAGAACAGAAGGAGGAAAAAGCGGGCACATTTCTGACAAGAGGTCCTCCAGCTCCAACCAATGAAAAATACAGAGTGGCCAAGCGGGGCAGCTGCCAGTGCTGCAAAGCGAGGTATCCTCCAGGTACCTACCTACCTGCCTGCCTGCCTACCTACCTACCGGTTGGGCGAACTAGGTGGGAGCTGTTGGCGGCAGCTTGGTGTGTGTGTGTGTGTGTGTGTGTGTGTGTGTGTGTGTGTGTGTGCGTTTGCGGTGCGACAACGGCGACCCAAGAAATGCAACGAAAAATCAAGACCAAGGGAGAGATTGAGATAAAATTCGAAATGGTATCCAGGTTGGTGAGCATATTCTCATCATTGTCTACCGAAGTCATGCAGATTCAATGAATGCCCTCGAGATGGCCGCCAGCCTCGTGCCACGGAGCCGCTGCTGCACCCAAGCAGGCACACGCCCCAAAATTCCCCCAAAAAAAGTGCTGCCAGCCAGCTGCCTACCTACTGATTGCGGCCCTCGCCCCGCCTCATATATAAACATCTCCCCGTCCCTCCCACGCGCCCGGCTCTGACGCATTTCCTGCTTTCGATCTCTTCACTCACGTTTCGCCTTCTGAATCCAGTTCTTTGACTCTTCAGCACTCTTCAATCAACGATTTCACTCTTCACACACTCTATCCAACATGCCTCCCAAAGCTGCTGCTGCTTCCAAGGCCAAGGCCTCTCACGCTTCCTACCAGGTTTGTTTTTCCCTGCTCTGCGTCGCACTCGCGTCGCTCTCACTTTTTTTTTTCCGTCTTCATATTTGCTAACAAGCCTTGCTACAGGACATGATTACTGATGCCATTGTGATGGTATGTGCTTTTAACTCAATTGCAATTTGCTACCCTGCCCTGCCGCCCATCACCGTTGGCACTTGCTCCCTGGTCGGCTTGCGCGCGCCCGTCGTCGCGCTGGCCACCAACTGCCTTTTTCTTTTCTAACAAATCTCACAGCTCAAGGATCGCAATGGCTCCAGCCGCCAGTCCCTCAAGAAGTACGTCAAGGCCAACAACTCCCTGAACGTCTCGGACAACATGTTCGACTCCCTCTTCAACAAGGCCCTCAAGGGCGGCGTCGAAAAGGGTGTCTTTGCCCAGCCCAAGGGGCCCTCGGGCGGCACCAAGCTCGCCAAGAAGAAGGTTGAGCCTAAGAAGGCCGCCGCCGCCGCCCCCAAGAAGGCTGCCTCTACTGCTGCTGCTGCCGCGCCCAAGAAGGCCGCCGCCGCGAAGCCCGCTGCCGCGAAAAAGGCCGCCGCGAAGCCCGCTGCTGCGAAAAAGGCTGCCGCTCCCAAGAAGGCCGCCGCTCCCAAGAAGGCAGCGCCCAAGAAGGCTGCTCCCAAGAAGGCTGCTACCCAGGTACGTCGCATTGCTCTGCGCCTCTTGACGTCGCGTCAATGTGCTAACTGCTCATGCAAGGCTGAGAAGCCCGAGACGGTACTCACCAAGACCAAGTCTGGCCGTGTCGCCAAGACGGCCAAGCCCGCCGCCAAGAAGGCTGCCCCTAAAAAGGCCACTCCCAAGAAGGCTGCTGCCGCCAAATAAGCCATTTCTCGTGAGATGGGTTGTTCGGCGTGCGGTGTGTTTCTTCTTGAAGATGTAACGAAACGGTCATTGGCGTTTTTTGGTTTGCTTGTGATATCTCTGTTTATTTTACTCTACGGGCCGGTCTATGCGGGAAGGGAGGGGTTTTCAGCGACTGGGATATATTTTTTGGCTTTTGGTTCCTTGTGGCTCCATGGCTCTGGTAGTGCATCCAACGGAAACGGAGTCGGGGTGTGGAATTGGCGCGGGCAAAGAGGAAAAAGGGGAATGAGGTTTCTACTTTCTGTGCGTGTTATTGATACCGCTCTCGACGCGTGTACGCGTCTAGGGCAGCACAGTCTTTCCTTTATTACATTTCTTGTATGATTTTTGGAAGGAAGACGGGCTTCTTTTTCCTCGAGTTAATGAGTTGAACGACGCGCAGGTGGCATTGTAAAAACACGGTTTTTATGGTTACGACTTTTTCTGACTCGCATGTGGCCTTTCCTTGGCTTTTCGTGACTAGACAGCAAACCCTCCTCCTGTGATGGTCACGCTCCGTTTTGTTTTTCCCCCAAAGCCCTAATGAGATTGCCGGCACACCCTTGGCATGCGCGTCACCTCGGTCCCCTGACGCGCCCAGACCCCCGTTCTGTTTACTTGTCCGCATCGGGACAGGGCCTTCTTTTGTGCATTCCGCACCTGTTCGCTTCGAATGATGGCCTAGGTAGTTATTATTAGTTGTCCGCGAGGCCGGGGTAGTGACGTCGTGGCACGTGAAGCATCCGTGATGTGCTTGCCGTTGTGACGTGACCTTGAGTAGTAATTTTGAAAGATGAAGGGGGAACATGTAATAAGTCGCCTGTCGTTTTCTGCTGTTGATTTTTTGGCATTGGTGTACTACCTTCTGTTTATACACGTACGTTAGGTAGAATACCGCGTGGATTTGGGTAACCGTTGGTGAATGACACAGTCACTACAACGGTCCGTATAAGTGAAACTGACAACGTTATGCTAGAACACCTACAGTAGCCCCTTTTCCGGCTCCAACGTGATCAAAGTATACACTGACGTAACTTTTGCACACATTTCATCTCTATCAAGCCTGTCATGGCGCGGAAACCTGTCATGATCATTTCACTATAGGGTGGTTTGGGTGCGTGAACTCGTGCTTGCATGTGGAGCTAGTAGTCTACCTATCTCAACAAGCACCTTCCACAAAAAGATAGGTACCACTCTATTACCAAGAGAGCCCCGGCCGATGTACCAAAGTACCTCCTCCGAGCCTCAGAGGCTTAGACCCGATGAAAGAGCTGAAGGAGGGGAAGCGAGTACGCAAGCTAAATGACCTAACCGCTTCTTCCGGCGCCAAACATCGTATTGACGCCTCGCTGGTCGCCTGTTATCTTGCTGGAAATCCATGCCTCAAAACTGCGCCTACGTCGTCACTGCATTTTCTTGTTGCCAGCTTGCCTAGCGAAAGAATTGTCGCCGCATCATCGCGTCGAACCCGGGCGGAGAGTACATCTTGCACGAACACGAGCCTACGTCCCACCACATCTCCCTTCGAAGATGGCATGAAGCTCCCTGGCCGCACTGTCTGAGCCATCTTTCGCCCCGAGACAGTCTGCCTCGATTGCATTTCAAAAATTTGCTCTGCGACCTTTACTAGATACAACAGCATCCCTCTCGAGGTTTTCAAGGGAGAGCTGCACCACCCCCATCATCACTCAAGAGCTTTGGCTCGCTCGTATGCGAAAAGACATTGGGACCCAGCCGATGATATAGACGAACAACACAAGCCAGACAAGGAGACACTGCAACCTCAACGCAGAACGTACCATGGCGTCCTCGAACCCGTTTCGAAGATCAGTTCTGCAGGCAAAAGCTGCCGACTCTCCTCTCCCTCCTCTTGAACCAATAGACACGACACAGACACATGCCGCGCCCCCGCGCACATCGTTTCGCGAGCCAGAACCGAGCGATGCAGACGACGAGCCCGAGCCCGAGCCCAAATTGCAGCTCGACCGCAGACAGAAGCCAGTGAAAAAGGTCAGGGTGCTGACGCCACCACCGCTGTCGCCCGACTCCCCAGAATGGCCAGAGGTCGAACCCATGTACCGGACCGGGGCAGGCCTGGTGCCGCCCCCGGTCGACTACGACCCCTTTGCCGGCTCAGCGACGGACGAAAGCGATCGAGATGGCGCGGCAACGCCCCCATACCCCGGGATCACTGTCGGTGCTTTCGCGACTGCCCCCTCGGCGCCAGGAGGAGCGCCCGGCAACCCTTTTAGCCGCACGCTGCAAGATACAGAAGATGCATCAAACAAGGAAGAGCTGGACCTGCAGCAAAGAGAAGAGGGTGAGGTCCTCAAGGCCGCCAACGCTGGCACGCCGACTCTCAACGTGGATGCCTTTAAGAGGCTCCTCCTGACGGGCAATTCTGGAGTGCAAGACCGTCAGCTACCGGCTGACGATCAAGGGCTCGCGTCTCTAAACGCGGAAGCAAACAAAATCGTGGCTGCTCCTCAAGGTGCCCAGGAGCACAGCGAGATTCACGGCGTCAGGGGCAACTCGCAGCAAGGCCAACGCGTCGTCTCGCCTTTGGAATCCAGCAAGGACAAGAAGCTTGCACCTCCACCGCCACCAAGCTCTCGCCACGGCAAGACCATCAAGAGCGAGCAGCCCAAGGAATCCGAGCTCCACTACGTGTCGTCGGAGACCAAATCCGCACCACATTCACATATACCACGTGGCAATGAGTCCGAATCTACCTCGGATGAAAACTCATCGATTGACTCACACGCGAACGAGGCCGCAGCGCCCAGCAGCACCAAGAAGTCAGCGCCAGTACCGCCCCCGCGCCGTGGCCACGCGCGTAGCGATTCAAAGTCTACGCACCCACCCATCTCATCTTCAAAGCCCGGCGAGGACGATCACGAGCCTCGCTCATCCATAGACTCGACGCACCGACAGGACGGGGAAAAGGCCCGCGGAAACATCCCCGCGCCGCCACCGCCCCGGCGGCCACACGCCACGCCCAAGCAGAGCGGCTCGGCCACTGCCTCGTCGTCATCGATCCCGCAGCGCAACGCGGTGGAAACGTCGCCCATATCAGGCCGGTCGCCGGCGCCGCCGCGGCCACCGGCCAGAAACCCGTCCTCTGCGCGACGGCTGCCTGGTGGTAGTGGCGGTGGCGGCGGCGGCGGCGGCTCCTCCGTCGACAGGCGGGACAGCGCGCCGCCGCCACCACCACCTCCGCCACGGCACCGAGGAAGCAGTAGCCCCACGCGAAAATCGAGTGCCGAGAGATCGGGCAAACCGCCCGTCGATTCCAGCAAGGGAGCGGATATCTTGGCCGACTTGGATGCGCTGCGGCGCGAGGTCGAGGCCTTGCGCGGTGCGCGATAAACAGCAAAAAGGTGTAGATGTATGGTGAAACGGCCCGTAGCAAGGGAGCTTCAGCTTCTTCTTTGCTTTCCATGTACATGGCCATGTAATATAAAGCATAGTTGACGTTACAGTATTTTCTTGAATCTGCATACAGAGTGATTTCCATGGCACACTCTAGTTGATGAGACTTGGCTATACAAAAGAACAATACATGCAGCCTGGCTTAACCAAGTCAAGGAGAAGGTTCATGGTCCGTTTGCGCATGCCAGAAAAAGCTAGGGGCGCTTTTTACGCACGTTGCTGCGTTGGACTCAAGTGTTGGTCCGTGTGCGCGCGCTTGTTCGTCATCGATGTCGGCATCGACTTCACTAGTCGACCTTGAGTTTCGTCCCTCGGGGAAAACTTGTCGAAATGAAAAGGACAGTTGGTAAGAAAAAAAAATCAGATGTAGTTTACATCTCTGCTTATGCGTCATGGGATGCTTCAACGCGTTGAAGAGCTACGCAAAAACACAGCATGTAAGCCACGATTCGGTGCGGTCCGCCGTGGAGGCCGAGAGGCGCACGCTGCTGGATTATTGGAACAGGGGTTCAGGAAGAAAGGAGACGAAAGGAGAAACATTGACAACCAGAAGGGCCGAAACCAGGAGGTCTGTCTGCCGAATCGGGTCATTGTACTTTTGGGCCTGCTGGCGCTTTTGCGTTTCATAGGACTCCATTGGTGTCATGATGCAAGAACTACATGATGTCCCTTTTGAGGACGGTAACCAATAATGATTCGAGCAAAGCCAGTTACTGTGTTTTTATTTAGTGTAGATTGCCAGTATCAATGCGATGTACTGTCTACGTCCACAAATACGCACAAATACAGCGAGAATAGGAGACTTTGTGTGAAATCTTGAACTACCCAAACTGTGCGCCCTGACTAGTGGGAAGAATAACCTCGAGAATTGGAGCAATCGAAGGAGTATATTTATCGAGATGGATCGATTTTGGAATTGCGAGACAGTGAGGTGTAAATCTCAACGTGACGTCAGTATCCTATTTATTGTCCATAGCCATTTGCGATCTGCTGGAGCTAGCAGCAATCGCCCTTGCGAAACCGATGACGGAGAAGGGGGATTAAAGTCTTAAAATATTAGATGGTGCCACTGTAAAGAAACGATGTACTGCCCGACATTGTGTAGAGATGGGATCTTGGGCTGCTGATTTCGTCATCTCACGGTCAATTTCCATGACATCACCCTGAAAGGGCTGCAAGACATTACGAGGACAATCGTAGATTTCACATTCGTAATAAACACACATATATAAACCATAACCCATTCTGTCTCGGCAAACACTCCAACCCTCAGAATCTCTCCAACACTCTCACTGCTTCCTTATCATCCATCACTCCCTCTCACACCATTCCTACCTACTCTCCACCACTTTATTGCCCCCCTCAAACTTTTCACATTACCAAAATGACCCATGAGCGTTCCTCCGGCACCTCCGACCACGTCACCCGAGGACAGCGGTCGATTCCCGTGCAAGACGATGATGCACCGGTAGAGGACCCCATTGACGAGTCCAAGGCGGACTCGGACCAGCAACTTGGTAAGTCACAAACGAGGGAGAAAAAAAAAAAAATTCTGGTTCCTGCAGAATGTGTGGTGGAAGTTTCATGGGCTGATGCGGCAATGTAGAACGAGATGATAGGGAGGCAATCGACAAGAGCAACGTGATGAACCAGAGGACGCGAGGTGCCAAGCCGGAAGGATCGTACAAGGAACCTAGCGACACCGCACCGGAATTGGACAGTTAAATAAACCTATATTCACTTCCACCTTAGAATGAGAATAAAGATCTTGATTGTATCGCGCACAATGACAAGCTCTTGACCTCGTTCCAAACACTGGAGAACAATGCGCGATGAGACCAAACGCACGAGAGAAGTTGTTTAGAGTGATGAGAATTTTCCAAAAAATAGTAAAGAGGGCTTCATCTTAAATTAGCATCATAGTCTCCATCGTGACACATGACATATGCAAAAGACGTCATACACATCAATCGTAACACCGTGCTCGTAGTCACTCGTCATTATACAAATGGCTCTCTCATTCCCACGCTTTCCACTCCTCCACCAAGGCATCAACCTGCTTCTCCGTCCGTGCGTCCCTCTGCCCATCTCTGTCCAGCTTTGCAAGCTTGCTCTTGATACTCGACTCAATATCCAACCTCTCTCTGACCTTGCTTTCCAGATACTTGGGATCGTCTCGACGACAAGCTCGCTTAAAGACATCGCGCATGCGCGGCGAATACAGCTGGCAGGTCGCCAATGGAATCTTTCGCGGCTTGATATAAAAGTTGCGCGCAACGACGTTTTCGTCTGGAAGCCGTGGCCGCACAACGTCTTCAAAACAGTCTGCACAGACGGTAAACTGGGGCAAGAACTGCATAAAGTGCCAGTATCCGTCCGTGACGGGCTTGTCTTCTCGGCAGGCGTTGTGGACAGAGAGGCGTTCCAGCTTCTGCGCCAGATAGCCCAAATCAGGACCCCTTTTCGAATCCTCTGCTTTATCGGCCGTCGTCTCAAACGAGTCAAAGTACAAAATAAAGTCTGTTCGATTCGGTGCAAAGTGCAGCGCACAATTACTGCGGACAGGGCTTGACTTGGACTCCAGAGGTACAAAAACGCCTCTCAGACTAGGCAAGAGAGCTTCAACCGTCCTGGCGCACTGGTAGCAAACGGTAAATTCTGGGACTGGGCGCTTTGTGTAGGGATCTCTGATTGTGTACCAATCTCTCGTCGTCTTGCGATCTCCAGGACAGCCGCGCGACGCCGCCGAGATGGCGGCAATGTCGTGAAAGATGTGTAGATCCGTATCCTTATGTTTCAGGATGAGAAGCCATGCAATTCGATACCATGGCGACGATCCAAAATCACAAGCGATTGCATCCATAGTCGGGCGTAAGACAGGGTGAAAATGAGTTCGATAGTCCGTATTGGAAAACACTTGACCATAGCAGTCGGGGCAAATGTTGAAATCAGTCCTTGGGAGAGTGAGCCAGTCCACCTTGCCAACTACTGGTTCCGTCCGTGGACAGTTGGGAAGACGATCTGATGCTGATTCGTTCTTGTTCTCCGAGTACCTTCGATACGTTCCCACGGGCCGTTCCGACTTCGAGCCATCCCTTTCCGGGACAAAGCTGGGCGGTTTCCATTCTTTGGCTTCGGGTGCTGAAGAATCGGGTATAGATGGTTCCGTACGCTTCTGTCTTGCAGAAGATACATCCGTGGGCTCGGGCGGTAGCGTTGGCATGTACAAAGTTTGAACGGGACCATTCTTGGCGCGATTTGCATCGCGAGGCACACAAAGAGGATCAACATCAAACATATCTTCTTCAGGGTATGGCAGAGGAGATTGTACCAAGTCCCGAGGTTCATTGGTTAAGTTGATTGTGGTCGCGGGTCGAAGCACTGGTGGCTTCTCGGTGGGAAAAACGGGCATCGTGCTTGTCCGCGGTGGCGCGTTGTCCCGAGGTATGGTGTTTGACCTCGCTGAAGAATTTGGCATAGTACTTCGTTCGGGGTCTGGTACCCTGGAGATACTCATTGGGCTCTCTTCCTGCACAATGAGGGGCATTCGCGACGCAGCTGAAGGCTGAGAGGCCTTTGGATACTCATCTTTGGAGCGGCTAGGCTCGCGAGATGAGCGTGCTGATGGCCTTGTATTGTACTCTCTCGAGGAGGGTGGAGCTGCTCTGGAACTTGTATCCTCTCGAGAAGAAGTCGAATGGTATTCTCGATTTCGGCGATCACTGCCCCTGTCGGTTGAACTGGTTCGCCTTGGTGCCCGATACTCTGAGGCAGTATCTGACCGTCTGGTGGAATTTTCTGGGGTGATTCTGGAGTATTGTTTCTCACGAGGCTTATCTCGGCCGTAGCTACTTTCTTCTCTACCACGGAAGCTCCGTTTCGAGATATCTGGGGATAAAAGCTGGTCTCCATAGGGTCGAGACGATTGCGAAGGATTGAAGTAGTCCGGACGTGGACCATTCACGGCGGACCTGCTCCGATGATGTTCTGTGTATCGACGGTCACTAAACTCAGTGTCCAGGACGGGCAAATCCTGTCGGCTCCGCCTTCGGTCTGTCGGGGGCGGCGGCGGTGGCGACAAACCAGCACCTCGGGCGTGCGGATGGTTGTTATTTGAACTGTGCGAGCGATCCTCTAGTTTCGAGCTTTCAGTCGATGCAGGACTGAGCTCGGATTTATCTCGTACAGAATCTGTCTTGTCACCGATTGTACAAGTGGAGGCTTCATCGTCGAGGATCACGAATCGCCTTTCGGGATTGAACTCGTGAACCTCCTCAATGATATAGGCTTGGTCAACATCGCCCCTGGAAGAGGGCTCCTCTTCCGGAATAATAGTCTTTATGTAGCCATATTCCTTTTCAAGAATGCTATCCTCGTCGTCAACGGTCGGGCGAGGAGGTGCAGATCTGCCTCGAGACGCGGCACGGGCATGCGACGGTGGTGGCGGTAGACGGATAGGCGAGGGGGTTTGTGGCGGTCGATTGTATCGAGACTCGTAGTCGTAATCGTCGCGTGGCCGTTGTACGCGGTGAGGGTCTTTGTCCCGGTCCAACTGGTCATGGCTGGGGGATTTGCTTCTGCTTCGCGAAGTTTTGAAGTACCCCGCTTGAAGCAAGTTCTGAATATTGACGGAATCACCCATATCGAGAAATTGCTTGACGTGGTGTATTCAATGCATGACACCGGCAGCCTGATACCCTAGTACTGCAAGAGCTTTCTTGCGGTTGGATTAAGGTTGATGACGGTGATTTCAGTCTGCTGTGTTGTTGCCTGGCCGTAGGCTGTTACGACCAGTGTTGACTTGCTTTTGTTGACTTGTGGTGACTGACTTGCAGGGGTTTGCAGTGACGCAATGCAAAAAAGGTAACGACGCAACAAGAAACGCAGGTGCACAACGCTCAGGTATGCAAGGAAGAAAAAGTTGATGAAGAAGAAAGAGAAGAAGGAAAGAAAGCAAGAAAGAAAGAAAGAAAGGGACGAAATAAAATTCAGCAAATGCGAAGCAGTCACAAGCCTCGAGTATATGCATGCAAGCGGGAAACGCTGAGGCGCAGTGGGCAGAGCGGCGAAGCACGAACATGGACAGCAAGGGAGCAGCCGGTGGGCTAGTTCTTGGCCCCTCAACTACTGTGAGCTGTTTTTCTGGCAAGGGCTAATGTCTATGCTACCTAGTCTCGTACATCAAGACCAACTCTAAATTATAATTCTATTAAACCCAATGCTCGCAATATATAAACTTTGATCCTGGCAATGCACTGTAGCTGCAGCGAAGCTGCACTGTAATGGTGCTGGCAGTTCTCCTGGGTCTAGCGCCCGACAGCGGCCCCTCAGCGGCCCCGCCACTGCCACAACGCCTAGAAGCTTGGCGTCACTTTTTGTTTCCTCTGCATTGCAAAACTGCCTGCCGACTGATGACTCTTGGGCTAGGGGCAATATTACCTACATCGTGGTGACACTGGAATTTTTATTTCAACGGGGCCAATGGTTGCTCGGGCCGTGCGGGTCGTGGCTTGCCCGCAGAGATCCGATAGAAGGACATATTTGCCTTTATCGAGTGAGACTACGGATACGACAGCCGACAGTCAACAGATCAAATGCCGAGGAATAAAAAGGAACACGAAAAAATGACACGCCATGTAAATGTAATTACGGAAAGTTGACAAAGCCAAAGGCCATAGTACAAATGCTGTCTCGCCAGGACACGCAATTCCCATAACCAGCCCAACTTAAAGCACTAAACAAGTCAGTCCCTCGTTGGTAATAATAGTACAAGAGTTGTGGTATGATACAAACAATCCGCAAGCTATCAAAGCGCAGCAGCTAGTCCTCCAAGTACTCGGCAATGTCCTTGTCGTCTTCCTGCTCTTCCATCCGTCTCTGCTCCTCTGCCTCCAGCATCTCCTTCAGCATGGTTCGCTGACGCACTCTAGCCCTTTGACCCCAGTCCGCCCCGGTGCCGTCGCCGCTCTCATCCTCCAAATGCTCTTCCAGCTGTTGCTTGGCGCCCCTCAGCTCATTGGGTGTCATGGCAGCGGCTTTCGCTCTTTCTCTCTCCTCCTCCTCTTCCATCTTCGACACCGCAGTCTTCACAGACAGTTTCATAATGTATGGACGTAGCAAAAGGTAGCCCCCGACAATGACGGTGAGACGGAGCCACCCGTGAATTGTCATCTTGGAAAAGGTGTCCTGCAGGTTGTTGCTGGCGTTGTTGCCATATTCAAATAGCCGGGCTGTGGCTTGTCCGAGCAAATTGAGGCTAGGCACATCGGCATTTTGGTCTTCCATAAGGGGATCCATGGGAGTGATTGGAGAGCTGCTTCGGGGAAGTTTTTGAAAAGTTTTGTGAGGTATTTGAGCGAGATTTTGATCAATCCCGGGTGCGCCGAGAAGCCGTTCCTTGATTGTACTTGGTGGCGGGTTTCGCGAGCAACAGATGCTTCACAACGGTTGCAGTCCACCCAAGATACTGAAATTGAGATCGAAACTGCAAAGAATAATAAATCTGCAAATGCAATGCAAGTAGCCTTCTCGTCAAAGCTGATGCGACCTGCAGATGAGTGTCGGTTTTGGTGCTCCACGTGACTGGCATTCAAGGAAAGTGGGCTGCACTAGGTAATAATTACCACCGCCGCCACTGGCCCCTGGCCAATTGCCAGTTGCGAATTGCACGACGCTGGAGCTCATAAAAATTTCAGAGCGCAACTTTCCACAGGAGAGCTTTCCACCAGTTTCTTGCCTGCTTTTCCTTCCGCCGTCGCATTGTTTCTCTTCTGTACTTTTTAGTATCTGTTTATAATACCCACAATCCTCACAATGTCTGTCGCTTTCCGGTCTATTGCGCCGTTTATGCGCACAGCGCGACAGGGTCTCACTGCGAACCCCCTTCGCGCCATCAAGACACAGAATGCCGCCAGCATCCTCAACGCCTACCGCACATATGCTACCCACGACCGTAGCAAGCCCCATGTCAACATTGGTGAGCACTCAATTATCTAGCCGTATCTTTTTTTCGTGCTAACTTGTCCTGCCCAGGTACCATTGGCCACGTCGATCACGGCAAGACCACCCTCTCCGCTGCCATCACCAAGCGACAGGCCGAAAAGGGCCTCGCCAACTTCCTCGAGTATGGTGCCATCGACAAGGCCCCCGAGGAGCGCAAGCGTGGTATTACCATTTCCACTGCTCACATCGAGTACTCGACCGATAACCGCCACTACTCCCACGTCGACTGCCCCGGTCACGCCGATTACATCAAGAACATGATTACTGGTGCCGCCAACATGGACGGTGCCATCATTGTCGTCGCCGCCTCCGACGGCCAGATGCCCCAGACCCGTGAGCATCTGTTGCTCGCTCGTCAGGTCGGTGTCCAGAGAATCGTCGTCTTCGTGAACAAGGTCGACGCCATTGACGACCCTGAAATGCTGGAGCTTGTCGAAATGGAGATGCGGGAGCTGCTCTCCACCTACGGCTTCGAGGGTGACGATACACCCGTCATCATGGGCTCTGCTCTCATGGCCATGAACAATCAGCGCCCTGAGATTGGCCAGCAGAAGATTGACGAGCTTCTCAAAGCCGTTGACGAGTGGATCCCTACCCCTGAGCGCCAAATGGACAAGCCCTTCCTCATGTCCGTTGAGGATGTCTTCTCCATCCCTGGCCGTGGTACCGTCGTTTCCGGTCGTGTTGAGCGTGGCGTTCTCAAGCGCGATGAGGACATCGAGATTGTCGGCAAGGGCAGTGAACCCATCAAGACAAAGGTCACCGATATTGAGACCTTTAAGAAGTCATGCGACCGATCTGAGGCTGGTGACAACTCTGGTCTGCTTGTTCGTGGTATCCGTCGTGAGGACATTCGCCGTGGCATGGTCGTCTGCAAGCCTGGCTCTGTCACCTCGCACAGCCAGTTCCTGGCTTCCCTCTACGTCCTCAGCAAGGAGGAGGGTGGTCGTCACACCGGTTTCCACGAGCACTACCGCCCCCAGATCTATCTTCGTACTGCCGACGACTCCGTCGACCTGAGCTTCCCCGAAGGTACCGAGGATGCTTCCACCAAGATGGTCATGCCCGGTGACAACGTCGAGATGGTTCTGACCCTCACCAACCCCAACGCCATCGAGATTGGTCAGCGCTTCAACATTCGTGAGGGTGGCAGAACCGTTGCCACTGGTCTCATCACCCGCATTATGAAGTAAATGAAATCTACACGTGGAGTGAGTTACGACGATAGTATTTCACTGGATGGTGCATCAAAAAGAATTACACGCTAAGGCTCATATTCATTCCGGAGCTGTCAGAGCTGCAAAAGTTATTTGACGAGCATGGATGCTCTTGTATATTCCCGAGGATGTTTCCTTGAGGATCTCCACTCTTGTTCTTCTCTACTGTCTTGAATGTGTACTTTAGACGGGCTGGAAGAAGGAGGCGATAGACAAATGTAAAACTCAATGTACTCTAGAAAACTCTCGAATCAAATAATGCGATATTGGCAAAATGCGCCATCAAAGTAATCGAGTACAGTAGCTATCGACTGCGGCGTTGCGACAGTGTCACGTACTCGGAAGTTAGTCGACGATTCCAATGAGGTCCTCAATGAACTGTGACCGTAAGACGGTGGCACTTTTCGAGCCTCTGCCGTACGTGGAACCTCTCAAGATACCCGGTGGCCAGTCCTCTCAATCACACATGTCAACACGGAATTATTGCGTGGGTGTAATTTCCATCATAATGGTATTCGTCTATCCTTGGAGGATAATCGTCAGACGCACGATATTCCTCAAAACCAAAGCAAGCCATTAAAACTCCGGTTCCAAGCGGGCAGCCCTTCGAGTGCTTATTTTTCCATCTCTGTGACGCCATCACTCCAATGCATCATCCCGGACCCCCACCCCCATGGCTATTCCTCGCTCTCCTAATCTCTCCCCATGAGGGTTTATCGAAAATAGATTCGGCTTGGATGTTTTTTGTTCATGAAAAAGGAAAAGGTGCATTTAGCGGTACTGTGAAGGAAGAAAACAAGTCAGCGTTCGTCCCTGAATGATGCGCATTGCGTCGTGATTTGGTGTCGTATGTCTTTTCCAAGAGAGTGACCATTTCGATCGGTGGAGGGGAAAAATTGATTGAATCGTTGCCCGCATCTTGGGGGGTGCGGAAGTTCGATATCGCGTACCTTGGCGAAACCAATGTCCTTGGCCTTCTCACGGAAGCACTGACGGCAAAGGTTCAGGTCGTACTTGCGGATAAGACCGGCGGTGTGCTTGCAGACGCGGCTACAAAAAGACGATATTGTTAGCATTTCGAGGTTTCTTCGCATTTCGAGCATCGAGCCTGGCCGCCGAGCAGGCTGCCTTCTTCCCAAGAGAAAATCGCCGTGCCTGACGGCGCAGAAATCGCGGAGATCGGGATCAAATTCGTACCAGCTGCGAGAGCCCTTGCCGTAGGTGCGCGGGCGCGAGTTCCAGACGTTCTCGTGAGACATGATTGCGGTTGTGTTGGCGGAGACTGGATTGCTGGTTTGGAAGGGGATTTCGCGAAGATTAAGGTGGGCGTAAATTTTGTGTGAATTTCCCTCGCCCCATTCTGGGAACCGATTGGAGGGTTCCCAACCCCAGCCCACTCCTCCGGGTCCGCTGCAGGGCAGTCACGTGCCCGCCAACGTTGATGGGCAGTTGGCAGCTTATCATCACGTGTTGATAGAGCTCGGCTTCGAGCCGCCCCTTGGTGGGGAGGCAGCGTCACTGTCTGGATACCTAGAGCTCTGGATTGTCGAGCTGGTAACAGGGGCCAACTTTGATACGCCATACGAGCACGTGTATAGAAGCTCGCCGATTTGTAAGAAGTCCCTCCGTCCCACGATCAATCAGCCACTTCAATCCTTTGACTTGGTCACAATTGGCAACTTCCCATTATTTCACCATACTGACATCTGTTTTTTTTCTCGCTAGACATACCAATCCACAATGGTCTTGCTCAAGACTGTCCTCTTCGGAGCCCTGGCCGCCACCGCTGCAGCTAAGTCGGCCGTTATCGACCTTATCCCTAAGAACTTTGACGATGTGGTCCTCAAGTCCGGAAAACCCACGCTAGTTGAGTTTTTCGCTCCCTGGTGCGGCCACTGCAAGACGCTCGCTCCCATCTACGAGGAGCTCGCCGGCGTCTTCGAGCACGCCAAGGACAAGGTGCAGATCGCAAAGGTCGACGCTGATGCTGAGCGCGAACTCGGCAAGCGCTTCGGCGTACAGGGCTTTCCCACGCTCAAGTTTTTTGACGGCAAGAGTGACAAGCCCGAGGAGTACAGCTCCGGCCGCGATCTCGAGAGCCTCGCCGAGTTCATCACTAAGAAGACTGGCGTTAGCGCCAAGAAGAAGCTTGAACTCCCCTCCGAGGTTGTTGAGCTCCACGACACCACGTTCAAGGAGACCGTTGGTAGTGACAAGCACGTTCTTGTTGCCTTTACTGCCCCGTGGTGCGGACGTAAGTAGCCTTGTAACCACGATACCAAGACCATGTTGCTAACTGGAGCTGCTAGACTGCAAGAAGCTCGCCCCAGTCTGGGAGCTCGTCGCTACCGCTTTCGCCAACGAGAAGAATGTGGTCATTGCCAAGGTCGATGCCGAGGCCCCCAACAGCAAGGCCGTGACCGCCGAGTATGGCGTCAAGTCCTACCCCACCATCAAGTTCTTTGCCGCTGGCGACAAGAAGGGCGTCGATTTCGACGAGGCCCGCACCGAGGCCGCCATTGTCGAGTTTCTCAACGAAAAGGCTGGCACCCACCGTCTTCCCGGTGGTGACCTTGACGGTATCGCCGGCACCATCGCCGCCCTCGACGTCCTGGTCAAGAAGCTGACTGGTGGCGCCACGATTGCCGAAGTCGCTGCCGAGGTGAAGAAGGAGGCCGGCAAGCTTAAGGAAGCTGCCGAGCTCAAGTACGCTGAGTACTATGTCCGCGTCTTTGACAAGCTCAACCAGAACGAGGGCTGGGTCAAGAAGGAGTCGGCCAGACTCGACAGCATCCTGACCAAGGGTGGACTCGCCCCCTCGAAGCGCGACGAGATCAAGACCAAGGCCAACATTCTCAAGAAGTTTGTCGAGGACGTCGCCGAAAAGGTGGAGGAGGCCAAGGAGGAGCTGTAGAGCAGCGGCTTTTGAAACTACATCATGATAGGAGCTGTCTACAAAAGTCGGTTAGATGTGAATATTATTCAAAAGTGAAATTCTATTGCCGTTTGATGATCGTAAGCCTAAATGTACACTGTCGTTATGTGATAATCCGCAGGAAGCGCCAATTTCTATGATTTGGTGGGGGTATTTTCTTTGGAATTGTTCTCGCGTAATTCTGCTTCCAACTTGTCCAACCTTGACGACATGTCATCCACTGCATAATGTTCGTAAACCAGACAAGACGTGCAGAGTGTGCTGTGGAAACTCACGCTTGGCAAATATCTCTGAAGATACACCGGCAAACTTGTTCTGGATGGTGTTGAGGAGCTCCTCTACTGCAGCATTAAATTCTGTGCGCGCGTCATCGCCAGACTATCGAGTCCATCGAGTCAGTCAGTGATCTTGAAGTCACCAGAGACAATCATGTATAGAGGAAGAACGCCGTTCCCGGCTTGCTGGAGCTGAGGCGCGTGCCATGTTTGCGCCAGGCGTTTCAACAGGGTTGTCTCACGTTGTTTTGCACCGGCGTGTTGGTATCGCGGCCATCTGAAGACATTTCTGTATCGGTTCTCGAAGAGTCACTGATTGATTATGCAGGCCGTTGGTCCCCTCTTCAGCGGTATCTTGAAAGGTGGACGGTTGAATGCATTGACTGACGCACGATGCGATGCATCATCACAGGTGGGCGACCCAACAAGGCTACTCCACTGTAGCTGCATCGGCCCCAGCGCCTTTCACTACATAGCGTCACCTGGCATTCCATCCGCTTTTTGTCTTTCAACTACACATCCCTATTTCTTTCCGACCGATATCTCCTGCAGGCTCTGCGACTGTTACAGGAGCCAACATTCTGGCAATCGAAATGCTACCAAAGATGAGCCTACAATAGATTGGTGACGCTGCAATAGCCCAAAGAAACTACCGCATAGTCGACCCCTCGCGTGCGAAGCCGACGACGCCGCCACGATGCCGCCCAGACAGCAGACCGGCGTGAGTTTCGCCTTCATCATCCTCATGATATGGCTTCTCATGCCCATGGGTGATATTGTAGGGCAGACGGGGCCTCTGCTCTCCGTGATTGCCGCGCGCCGACTGGCCCGCTACCGTGACGCTCTTGCGGTCCTCAACGGCACGCACTGGGGAGACTTTTCGCCGACTGCGCAGGACGCACCCGCCTTTCTCAACATGACTGGCTTCCGCGAGATTGACAGATTCGCCTGGGAGGACCTCGACAGGTTCAAGGAGAAGAGCGTGCAGCTGAGCCGGCACGCGGTGGCCTCTGCGCCGGACAAGCCGCCGCTGTGGGACACGGCCGAGGGCGAGCCGGTGTGGACGACGGCGTCGGGCAGCTTGGAAGGCGACTGGGTGTACAGCCCAGGCAGCGTGCCGCGCAGCTACGATAGCTACAACCTCAGCAACAGCGTGCCCGACATGGACTGGATCGGCGACCACATCAGCTGGGGCCGCAACCTGACGGGCTCGACGGGCCTCATGCACCTGCACCTCGAGAGCAACAAGACGACAACAGCCTTTGAGCAGCTGCCGCACGACCAGTCGCCGCTGGCCGGCGGATCGATTCGCCACGTCAAGGGTACGCTGTCGCTCGAGGACACGATGGGCTCGCAGTCGACGTGGGACATGCGCCTCTGGGGCGTGCACTGGCCGCGGCAGGGCGTCGTGCTCATGACGACGACCAGCGAAAAGTACGAGGGTATCTTTGGCCTCCCGCACCTGACGCCCGGCCCAGACTACTTCCAGTCCAGCAAGTCGCTCCTCACCCAGCGTCTCGGCGAAGTGCTCGACGCCAAGGAGCGCAACGTCTACAGCGACCAAACGGTGCCGTGGAGCGCCGAGACGCAGAGCAGCCCGCAGTTTCTACTCAGCCCCGCGCCGCAGTGCGAGATGATTCTGTACGCGCAGGTGCATCCGCCGGACCGAGACCGTCTGCGCGGTGGCGCCGCCGCCAAGGATACGCTGGAAATGGCGCAGCTCATTGCCGCCATCGAGGACGAGCTCGGGACGCCGCGCGGCGCGCCCGTCGGCCCCGTGCCCCCGCTGCGCATGTCTGCCGTTGTCTACTCGCCCGACTGCGGCTTCTTCCTCGAGTCCAAGGGACCACCCGCGTTTCCGCCCGGCGAGGGCAACCACCTCGCAGGCGTCAAGGCAGAGGTGCAGACGCACCGCATCAAGACGTGGCTGCTCATCTTTGCGTGCGTCGTCTTTGGCCAGGTCTTTCTCCTCAAAAACCAAATGAAGGAGACGTTTACGCCATCGACCATGGGCCGCGTTAGCTTCGGAACCGTCGCCGCCATGGTCATGGTTGACGGCATCACGTTTACCGCCTCGGCGACGTGGGTGTCGTCGGCCGGCGCCACGTTCCTCCCCACCATGGCGCTCATGTTTGCGGCGTTCTTGTCCATGACGATTGGCGGCAGCTTTCTGGCCAAGATTTACGAAGTCCAGTTCCCAGAGAACAATCCGCGCTCCGAGCCGTCCACCAACACTGCGCCCTCGCCCTCGCCCGCGACCCTCCCTTCCGCGGCTCTCCTCCCCGGACCCGTCACCGCCCCCGGCGGTCTCCCTCCCCGTCAATCACCCGTCATCGTGCCTCTTGACGGCGACGTCGACGCCGATTTTACCTCTGGTGCCGCCGCCCTACCCTTCCGCGCCACGATCGCCGCCGCACCCTCCACCACCACCACCTCACCGCGCCAAAATTTCCAAGCAATCATCGGACGCTTCGTCCTCGTCAGCCTCGTTCTCGGCTTCGTTACTCTCTCCTCCTCGACCTGGTACCCCTCCGCGCGCGCCACCTACCTAAATATCTGCACCTTTGCCTACCTCTCGCTCTGGACGCCCCAGATCCGCCGCAACGCCGTGCGCAACTGCCGCCGCGCCCTCGCCTGGCCCTTTGTCCTGGGCCAGTCGCTCCTCCGCATCACGCCCATTGCCTACTTTTGGCTGCATCCCGACAACTTTCTCTTTGCGCGCACCAGCCCCCGCGCGTTTGCCGCCATCGCCGCCTGGCTCTGGCTGCAGCTCGTGGTGCTCGCCGCGCAGGACGTCCTCGGCCCGCGCTTCGCCGTGCCTGCGCGCTGGCTGCCGGACGCGTGGGACTACCACCCCGTGCTGCGCGCGGATAACGTCGAGGCCGGCGGGCTCCCGATTGGGCTGCTCGCCGTCGACGAGGCCTTGTTGGAGCCGTCGTCGCATGACGGCAGCGCGCGACGGAGAAGCAGCAGTGCTGCGACGGGCGAAAAGGCTACCGCGCGACACGTCATTGACTGCTCCATCTGTCAGGAGATTCTCGAGGTGCCCGTCGTGCGCGCCGGCGATGACGACGGCGGCGGCGGCGTGGCGAGCGTGTTTGCGAGGCGCATGTACATGGTGACGCCGTGTCGGCACATTTTCCACACGGCGTGCCTGGAGAGCTGGATGAAGTTTCGGCTGCAGTGTCCGATATGCAGAGAAGACTTGCCGCCGCTGTAAGGCCCCGCCGCTGGTCATGTTCACATGGTGATTCTAAGTCGGAGCCAAAGGGAGCTGGCTCGTGTAACTAAAATCTGGCACGTGTGAAAGAGCTTCACGGGGCCGGTTTACTCGGAGATGATTGTATAGATTCACGTTGTGGATTTGTATAACTAGGCTCTTCTCATGACAAGTCTGTTCTTGTTGAATTAACGCTTAAATGGCTGCGGTGTTGTACAAACGCGGAGTAAATGATGGTGTATCGTCATTTGCAGTTCCCGGTCATATGACGACCAACATGGGACTGTTTTCAAAAGTTAGAAACCATTGAAAATCGGAATCACCGAGTCTGGGACAGACGGTATATAACAATAACACGGACGAATAAAGGGGGGACTGTGATAATGCTGTACACGTAAATCTACCAAGAGATGCGCGTCTTCTTAAGGCGCACATCTTGGCTGCCATTGTACACAGCCCGCGTGCCGACAACAATGTCGGCATAGCGGGAGCGAAGGTCAAAGTCAGCGGCCTTGAGCATGATGCGGCGGTCCTCGGGAATGGTGCGCTGCACGACGCCCTGGGCGTCGGCGTACCCGGCCACGGGGTTGCGCGGGTCAAACGCGGGCGGCACCGCGGCGCCGCCGCCGCCGGGGACGCCCTGCTCCTCGAGCTGCATGACCCAGGTGGCAATGTTGGACGTGAGCTCGCTGTCCCACATGCCCTCGCGGCGCGCGCTACTCTTGAGCAGCTGAATGGCCTGGCGCCGCAGCCAGGGGTCGCGGCACTTGGTCGCCGCGACGAACAGGGGCGGGACGATGCCCAGGTCGGCCGAGAAGCTGGGCTTGAGGCGGCCCGCGCCGTACTTGCCCGCCTTGAAGGCGCCTTTGGTGCCGTGGGCGTAGTGCGGTTGGCTGGGCGTTGTTGCGTGGCGCTCGGCGGCGAACCGGCTCTCGTCGGCGCTGACGACTTCCCAGCCGAGATCGACAATCATTTTGAAATGCGGCATGAAGGAATCAAATTGCACTTCATTGTCGCAAAAGAGCATTAAAAAGATGACGTTTGCATTGATCTGAAACATTTTCAGCGCGGCAATGCCTGCTCTTTCAATATATGGCATGTTTGGGTGGAAGCGCGAGGCCAGGATGGGTTCGAATGCGTCCGACCACGCCGTCAGACGGTCTTTCAGACCCATGCCGTATTTTTTCCAGGCCGCCGGGAGGACATAGCTCGGATTCGTCTTGGCGGCATGGAGCTGCTCGACAAACATGAGCAGCGCCATGCACAGCTTATCAGAGGCCAGTCGTGCCTCGGCCAGCGTCTCAAAGATGCCCTCCCTGGGCGGACTGCCAATAATTGACGAAGAACTTGTGTCGGATCCCGGGGAGTCGGGGTGTTCTGATGTGGAACCCAGCCTGATGATGTATGGTTGAGGAAAGTGGAAAGCAAGGTCGTAGGACTTTGCTTGAATGGCAAGACGGCCAAACAAGGTGACCAGTTCGTCTGGGGCGGTATCCAGCGCTACCAACAGGCTTGACGAACGGTGTCCCTGCAACTGCCCCAGGATGCCAAGGCCAGTTTGAACCTGAATGATTGCTTGCTTGTGATCGCCTATGAAGGAGTCAAAGCAAGCCAGGAGAATGATGGCGATCAAACGCGTATTGTGGCTGTGGAAAGTGTCGCCTGCGATGGAGAGGACGGCATTGCAGGCATCAGAGTACTGCTTGACGGCGACATGCCAGTGAGCGACAATGGAATCAGTGTGCCACTGCATATCAACGTCATAGGAAGCCTCGAAAGATAACTCCAGAGTTTTGTACAAGGCACCGAGGGCAATGACGGAGTGACGAACGGCGCTTTCATTGTGGCACTCTTGCAGAACCCGCTGTGTCCAAAAGTTGGAATTGAAGTAGCCCGAGAGCTGCGAGGCCGTGTGTAGCCGAAAGAGCTCAAAATACATAATCTCGGCAGGTTGAAGCGGCAACGCCATGGAAGGTTGATGCACGTTTGGATACGCTGCAGAAGCAGAGAGTGATCTGCACTGTTCCATCATCTTGCGACGGCGCCCAGGACGACGAGGTGGCAAAACTATTTGTTTCTGAAGCATGCTGATACCCATGGGCTGAGTCTCGGCGCCTCTCGAAAGAGCAGGAGCCGGATGCATCGCCGCCAGAGGTTTCGGGGCAATGCGAATCTCCGTGGACGGCCGCGCGTGGCGGCTGGGGGGCGGATAGCCTACACATGCCTTGCCGCTTCTGACGCATTGGCTGCACTCGGGGCGTTTTTCATCGCACTTGATCCTTCGTTTTCTATTGGCGGGCGATACGATGAGTTTATCGTGGCGTTTATGGAAGAAATTTGGAAATAAGACGGCAATGCCAGAACAAGGACATAACTTACTTGCAGTTGGTGCAGCCAGTTTTGACTTTGGGGTTGCTTCTCCGCCCCCGCTTGACCGGCTGGCCCGTGGAAGCAGACGGCTGTGAAGCATCGGGCTGTTTTTCGGAATGATTGACAGTGTTGGAAGGCTGGGGATCAGCAGCTTGAGAGCTTGTTGGTTCGACGGGCGCTCGCGACATGATGGCCGTCTTTCGGTATAGAGTGTGACATGAAGGGTGTGTGGAGGATCGAGCAAGAAGACTTTCTGTGGGGTGTATGTATATGTGAAATAGATTATAGATTAATATTGAGCTGTAGTGAATCGATTGAGATGACAGGCGCGCCAAAGATGATGAGGGAGGAAAAAGAGTCGATCAGGATGAGGAGAGCGGGGAAAAGACCGAGGACGCGGACGAGGCTGGAAGCAAAGCTCTGTATGTAGGGCGGCATCAAGCCCTGATGCTGATTGATACAGACAGTGGGCCAATCAGGTCATGATGAGGAGGCAAATGCAGCAGATGAAGGAAGTCAATGGTGTGCGTTTGGCGATGTCGAGTGGAAAGTCGTTGGCAGGGGATCGGTGGGACGGGAGCGGGAGTGGAGGCCAAGAGATCGTTTCTTTTTCTATTTTCTCCTTTTTTTTCTCTTTTCCCTTTTATTGGGCAGAGCTAGGATAGTTTCTGGGGAAAAGCAACTCAATCGTCATTTTAGCTTCATGTATCCGTTCCTTTTACTATTCTTATTAGGGTTAACCTGGCGGGTTCTGGCTGCTGCTCAATAGACTGATTTTCTACATGTCCTGAATACAGGCTTCTGATTGGTCCGTTATACAACCAACCCAGCGGTGGAGAATACGCAGGTACCACTGCCTTTACTTCGTATTTAATCGCAATCTTTTTTAAGAGAATTCTAGAAATTTTTTTTTCTGACTTCTCTGTATTTCATGATACTTTCTATTCTATATAGTTCTGCTATGTGTTTCGCGGGTGTATTGCGAAAATGGGACAATTTTCTCCCCCCGTCCTTGCCCCAACACACGAACCTTGACTTTCGCAGGTGCCCTGTTGTCACGCAGAAATGTTATAAATTACTACCAAGACAAGAGATTTCGCCAAGGGAAAAGTCAACAAGCTGAAACTATGGAGGCGCCTACAATGTCACAGCCTGTTGTTATGGCCAAGTCCATCCTTGCCCTTTCAGCTTGCTTCTGGCATGGCAGCTGATAACCAAAATGTGATCATCACACTTCCTCCCTCTTCCGGTGTGATTCAAATACAAGGCCCCTCGTCGACGAGACTAACCAACTACTCTATCATCCACCATGTGGTCGCCCGGATTGCTGCTCTCTCCATCGAACGGGCCAGTGCAGAAGCCATGCTCGATGAGGAGCATGCAACTCCAACTGGCTTCACTAGACACCAAACCGACGTGAATGTTTATGCCTGGGGTCGCATCGGAGAGCATAACATTGCCATTACCTCTCTTCCCGCAGGAGTCTACGGAACCACCTCGGCTGCGACCACAGCCTCAAGCCTGCCGGCATCTCTGCCACTCGACACTCTATCCGCGCACTCGATTTCCATGGCTTGTTCAGACCATCTATCTCTGGTACATGACGGCCAATAACAATTACATTTTCTTGCCTCCAACTCAAAAATTGGTGCTTGGCACGCTAACCATTCACACCATTGCCCGTCATCAACAATCCATGTTGATGCGGCCCGCTCTTGTACGGGCGATTTAAGCTGCTGCGATGGAGTTCTATAGAGGACTCGCGGCGATGCCAACAGACGTGACTAGTGCAACTTGATAATAACTTAATTGTAGATTTCCAGTCATTCATATTCTTACCTCGCCATTGAGTGCAGCGTCATTTCATCCCGGCCGGATCCCGTTCCTCTGCCATTTGTCTGCACCGATGGCCGCTGGGGGCACCAATGTCCGGCCCCACAGCTGGAGAGGCGCCGTCGCCAACGCCGACAAAGTGCCGTTCAAAATATCTATGTCAACGTCTCCAGCTCCTACCATCACAAAGTCGCAAGCCTGGCCAGCAGACTACGATAATACAACCTTTCATACAGAAACCTTTTATTCATCTCGCCCTACTACTCCGCTTCCGTCTTGACCTTGCCCGCCCAAACTGATCGAACGAAAGCGCCAGCGCGCCCGGAAAATTCAACACTGCGCACACGCCAAGACTCATTCCCATCTTCAGACAGTACGACGCTGCGAATTTTCCCACCCTAGACGATTCGAACCGGGCACAGCTCTCGCCCCAACAACCCGACATCATGGCCACGACGACCGCGCAGCCCGAGACGTCGCAACCGCTGCCGCAGAACCCCCTGATCGACAATGTCGCCCTCGTCTTCGCCGTCGGCACGCCGCTCATCATGCTGATGCCGCCGCGGAGGATCGACCTGCGCTTCTTTGCCCTCGCCGCCACCTTTTCCCTCTCCACCAACCACCTCTGCAAATCCTACACGGGCGTGTCCATCTACGACCGATTCAACAACCGCGTGGCCTCGGCCTTTGACAGTGGCCTGCCCGAGGGCGCCCAGCGGACGCAGAGGCTGCTCAAGGAGCACAGGGAGCGCGAGGCGGCCGCCAAGGGCCGCCCGCCACCCGGACAGGACGCGCACGGCTCCAACGTGCTCAAGGACATTTGGATGGGCGGGGAGAAGGAGGACTGGAAGGAGAGACGCGCAGAGGAGCACCAGAGGAGCTTTGAGGAGGGCAAGGGCATGAGCGACATCATCTTGGAGCAGATTGCCGACGTGTTTAGCGGCAATTGGGGCAGCACAAAAAAGGAGCAAGGGACAGAACCGACGGATCAAGACGACCCAGACAAGGGCAAGAAATGAAGCGGCATCGTCCGCGGCAGCCAGATGATTGCCGTGGACGATTTTGGCATATCGGAAAATGGGGGATGAACAATGTAACACCATGTACAACAAAACAGGCGAGGGCCCGACAAGGTCAAAAGTTACGAATATCACACGAGACATCACCTATCAGTTTAGAGTAGTTTATGCATCAGACAAACAGATCACATCCGAGAAATATCTATGCAGAACGACGTATGCTGCAGAGGCGTTCAACCAGATGACGTGGAGGAATGAAGCCATGGGATAAATAAAGCATGCCCTTTCTGTGTACGAGCTGAGTGGTAAACGTGCTCAGCGGTATGACGTGGCAGCTGGCAGGGTATCTGTAATAACTTCTGAGCAAAGTCAGCAGCCCTAGCCTGACTGGCCGATCGATACAGTGTTTTGGACTGATGGTGGAGGTGAAAGTGGGTGATGTGGCTTTGATGCTTCGTATAATTGTGACCGCTTCGTATGATTGTGACCACACGACGAAGCGTCCAGGTTGTAGAAGATCACATCGTGGTTATATCCAAAGATGGTTATTGCCAAGTTCAGCATTCAACGGTATTTAAAGTAATTCTCTGAGCCTGACAATCGCAGTATCTGGGGTTCCAAAAATAACCTCAATTGTGCTGCGCCTCAGCGGAAAGCCTGCCCAGCCGCCCCAGCCACTTGCGCCAAACAGCGCTGAATGCACGGGACAAACGGGCAAGTATTTGTTGTCACTTGTTTGTCAGCTTTGACTGCGACAATTCGTCTCGACGGTACCTATTTCTCCACCCCGTTTGCACTGCCAGCCTTGTACCACTACGACAACGGCCCAACCGTCACCCGTGGCGGTGATCAACAAAGTGCACAGCCGCCAGTGGGCACTGTTGCGTAATTCAGGCACCTCGACGCTCTCAGTCCTTGACCTGGACGGGCAAATGGGGCACTAAATTCCTGCCGAGATTGACCTGCTTTATTATTTACCTGGCTCCTTCATCATCGCACTCGTTTTGCTCAATTGCATTGATTCATTTCCATCGTCTGTTGATTGCCTTGACCTCCTATTTCGTACACACAGACTTTCCGCGCATCTTGTGATCTGCAAGCACGCTGCGCTTCTGAAACGAGCCGACACCTGCAATTCTACGTCTGCACGGCCTGGTACGCCGCCCATTCCGTCTCGTTGCCTCTTAGCGCTGTTGCTCCCGTCCACCCACCATCAGGCACTAATAAACTCTCCTCTAGGTGATAGCCGTCCGCTCCCGACTGGTCCCCAGCCGCTCTCGAGCAAATCTCACGCGTGCCTGAGTTTCTGCATCGCTCATCTCACATCTTTCTCTCCCGTTTTATCTCCCCCGTTCATCTGTCGTTTCCATACTTTCAGCACACCACGACGGAACGACGAGCTGTCGATATCATGGCGTCGGGTGCCTATTCTTATTCCGGCGGCGCCGCCAACGCGCAACAGCCATACTACGACCCTGAAGCCCTGCATGTGCATTCGCGGCAATCAACACCAGCGCCGCAGTACCAAGCCAACCAACCCGGCTACGACTACAACTACAATGCACAGCACGCCCAAGGCCAGCCCGGCCGACCGTCGCCCTTTGATACCGTCTTCGACGACAACGCCTACCCATCAAACTCGAGACAGGGCAGCCACCATGGCGGAAATACGCCGCAGCCAGGCCTCTACCAAGATACAGGCTACTATGGCCAGGCTGGAGCCTCGCCCATGTCGTCCCGACCAAACGTCGCAGAGGACATTCCTCTGCAAGACCGCCCGACCAAGGACGGCGAGCCCAACGATCACATCTACGATGTCTCGGCAGCCCCTCGCCAACGCTCGCGCAGGGGCAAGGGCAAAGTCCGCGTAGGAGAGCTGGGCATGCTTGGGTCCGACAAGAAACGAATTCCATTTGTCGTGTACTTTTTCAGCCTTGCTCAGGTTGCCGTGTTCATTGCCGAAATTGCTAAGAACGGTAAGTCGCATGGATGTGCTATGTTGGTATTGAGCTCGTTTCCGCTAACACCACCTGTTTAGGTATCATGACGGGCTCTCCCATCATGATTAAGCCGCAATTTAATCCCATGATTGGACCCTCGACCCAAGTACTCATCAACATGGGTGCTCGATACGCGCCCTGTATGCACAACATCAAGGCTATCCAGGGTGCACCAGCCGATCGACCAATCTATTTCCTTTGCCCGAATGCGACGACCAACACTGAAATCTGCCCGCTGTCCACGCTCTGTGGCTTTGGTGGCGTGCCCGACCCCGTCTTCGACGGAAACGCGAACCAGAATCCGGCGCCCGATCAGTGGTACCGATTTATCATTCCCATCTTTATGCACGCCGGGATCATTCATATCGGATTCAACTTGCTTCTTCAGCTCACAGTGGCCAAGGAAATGGAGCAGGCTATCGGTTCGATTCGCTTCTTTCTTGTATACATGAGCGCTGGTATTTTTGGCTTCGTCATGGGTGGTAATTTTGCCGCACCCGGTATTGCATCTACTGGCGCTTCCGGCTCCTTGTTTGGCATCATTGCGCTTACGCTTTTGGATTTGCTCTACTCATGGTCGGAGCGTCGCAGCCCCGTCAAGGATCTCATGTTTATCATCCTGGACATGGTCATTGCCTTCGTTCTCGGTCTGTTGCCTGGCCTAGACAATTTCTCGCACATCGGAGGTTTCCTCATGGGACTTGCGCTTGGGATCTGCGTTTTGCATTCTCCCAATGCGCTACGAAGACGCCTGGACGAGGGGATGACTTATTCCGCTGTTCAAGGCGGTCAAGGAGTACATCCACCCTTCCTTAAGAGCCCTGTTGGCTTCTTTAGAGGACGAAAGGCGCTCTGGTGGGCGTGGTGGATTGTCCGAGCTGTCGTTCTCATCACCATCATTGTCGTTTTCATTGTACTGCTCAACAACTTTTACAAACTGGGCGAGCAGTGTGGGTGGTGCAAGTACCTGAGTTGCCTGCCCATCAAAGACTGGTGTGAGCTTGGCACGATCAAGGAGGCAACCTAATTGCCCGAAATGACGTTTCTTTAATTGGATACTTTACTTGAACACTTTGATTTTTGCTGTATTTTACCACTTGCATCGCATGCCAAGGTTGGCATTATTGCACAGCGTTGGCGTTTGACTGGGCAATGCTGTTTATCACTTTGGTCATGCATACATAGAATAGATATGCTGACCTGAAATTGGGACGAAGTTGAAAAAAAGATATTCATGCTACCTTGAATTGTTACACCATCTTGACCCATTGTGAATCTCTCAACACAGCGCCTTGGCGCGATGCCTGCTGTGTACAATCCAGCGCCAACGCGCACTGTCCCGACTTGGGTTTGCCACCGCCACAGCACAAGGACATGCTCTGGATATTTTAAAGGTAAAATCACAGGCTCGTAATTTTGATAATATCCAAATTTTAAGTACTTTCCCTAGGTGCCATGCTGCACCCTGTTCAAATTTCTCTCTTGATGATCTCGCGAAATCACGTGCAGCCCATTAAGTCTTTAGTGGATCTGTCACGTCAACGATGCGAAGGCGCGTCTCTCTAAAGTAGCGTCCCAAACCAGCGTGTCAGTCCAATTGGCATGTACTTTTTGCCCATCATAGTCCACTGACGAACAAACTTTATCATCACAACTCGCTACAATTACAACGCTGACATTTTGCTCGTTTTCGTGCTTCTTGCATGATTTAAGGGCTCTTAACCTCGTTCGTTTCTAGAAACCGCCGTCGATCCTTCACACCCGAACGAATACAGAAGAACAGAGCCATGACGACCGCGGTCCTCCCGCAGAAGCGGGTGCTGGGCGAATCCAAGACTGGGCCCAACCTACCGCCCACGACGCCCTCATCGGCCAAGAAGCGCAAATTGGACGTCTTTTCGTCGTCGCCGGCCGTCTTTTCCGCGTCGCAAAAGGACCGGCGCTCCAAGTTTCTCGGCTCCAGCCAGCCCAAGAGCGTGTTCGAGTCCGAGGTGCTCGAGAAGCTCAGCCAGGACATTTCCGAGCGCAGGCAGAACAATACCGAAAAGGACCAGGCGTGGGAGCGGCCGCCGCTCGAGCGCCTCGACCCCGCCAGGGACAGTATCTGCTTCCAGTCGATTGACGCCGAGGAGGGCACGCTGCACGGCGGTCGCACCACGGTGAAGCTCTTTGGCGTCACGGAGCAGGGCAACTCGGTCATGCTGCACGTCACCGAGTTTCGGCACTACCTGTATGTCCCCGCGCCGGCGTCGTTTCAACCCAAAGACTGCAACGGGTACAAGGCGTTCCTCGAGCAGCAGCTCACCCAGCATCAGCCCGCGATCCACTCGGTGGTGCTGCGCCTGCGCGAGGACATGTTTGGCTTCAACGGCAACGTTCAGAGCCCATTTTTGCAGGTCACCGTCACCGATCCCAAGTTTATCAACAGCGTCAGATCGACTATTGAGGCCGGCAATGCCAACTGGAAAGGCATGTGGGGCAGTAGCGACGGCGGCATCATGACTTACGACAATATTCAATACGTCCTTCGCTTCATGGTCGACTGCAAGATTCAGGGCATGGCTTGGGTCGAGGCGCCCGCAAATACATACAAGGTCATCCCTGAGCACGCCAGGCAATCAAACTGCCAGATTGAGGCCGAGATTAACTATCACGATCTCGTCGCGCACAAGCCTGAAGGCGACTGGGCCAAGATGGCGCCACTTCGCATTCTGTCGTTTGATATTGAGTGCGCTGGCCGCAAGGGCATCTTTCCAGAACCTGAGCACGACCCTGTCATTCAGATTGCCAACGTCGTGACCCGCTATGGTGAGAAGAAGCCATTTGTCAGAAACGTCTTTTGTCTCGACACGACCAGTTCCATTGTCGCCACCCAGGTTCTCGAATATGAAAAGGAAGCCAAGATGCTGAGCGAGTGGCAGGAATTTCTCCTTAAAGTCGATCCCGACATCATTATCGGCTACAACATTGCCAATTTCGATTTCCCATATCTCATCAACCGAGCCAAGCACCTCAAGGTCAATGGCTTCGAGTACTGGACTCGACTGCCCAGCATTCCATCCAGGGTCAAGGATACCAGCTTCTCCAGCAAGCAAATCGGTAACCGTGACACCAAGTCGACGAATACAAACGGTCGCTTGCAGCTCGATTTGCTTCAGCTTATTCAACGTGATCACCACCTGCGAAGTTACACGCTCAACTCTGTCTGCGCTCAATTTCTCGGGGAACAAAAAGAAGATGTGCACCACACCATGATTACAGAACTGTTCAACGGTACACCCGAGTCTCGTCGACGTCTGGCCATATACTGTCTGAAGGATGCCTATCTCCCGCAGAGATTGATGGACAAGCTTTCGTGTTTGGAAAACTATACCGAAATGGCTCGTGTCACGGGTGTTCCGTTCAACTTTTTGCTTTCCCGGGGTCAGCAAATCAAGTTTGTCAGTCAGCTGTTCCGTAAAGCCCTGGAGCAGAAGCTGGTTATCCCCAACATGAAGGGCGACCCGTCGGATGACCAGTACGAAGGTGCGACAGTCATTGAGCCTACTCGTGGCTACTATGACGTACCAATTGCAACGCTCGATTTTGCTTCACTATACCCCAGTATCATGCAGGCACACAACCTCTGCTACACAACCCTCATCACCCGAAAAGACAGAATAGCACAGTTCAACCTGGTCAAGGATGAAGACTACATTGTCACACCGAACGGTGACATGTTTGTGACTACGAAACAACGCAAGGGTCTGCTGGCTCAGATTCTGGAAGAACTTCTCAGCGCCAGAAAGCAGGCCAAGCGGGAGCTGGCCGTCGAAACAGATCCGTTCAAGAAGGCCGTGTTGAACGGTCGTCAGCTGGCTTTGAAGATTTCTGCCAACTCGGTCTATGGTCTCACCGGTGCTACAACCGGTAAGCTGCCCTGTTTGGCCATTGCCAGTTCTACGACAAGTTTCGGTCGCCAAATGATTGAAAAGACAAAGGACGAGGTGGAGAAGAAATACTGCATTTCTAATGGGTATTCGCACGACGCGCAAGTCATTTACGGTGATACCGATTCCGTCATGGTAAAATTCGGCACCAAAGAGCTGGCCGAGGCGATGAAGCTGGGCGAAGAGGCGGCTGCGTTTGTCTCTTCCAAATTCATCAAGCCGATCAAGCTGGAATTTGAAAAAGTTTACTTTCCATATTTGCTCATCAACAAAAAGCGCTATGCCGGTCTGTACTGGACCAGGACGGAAAAGTACGACAAGATGGACACAAAGGGTCTGGAGACGGTACGAAGAGATAACTGCTTGCTGGCACAAACAGTCATCGAAAAGGTGCTGCGGATGATTCTCATCAATCGCGATGTGCAAGGCGCGCAAGACTACGTCAAGGACACGATCGCCGACCTGCTCCAGAACAAGGTCGACATGTCGAAGCTGGTCATCACCAAGGCCCTGACAAAGGAAGATTACTCGGCTAAGCAAGCGCATGTGGAGCTGGCGGCGCGGATGAAGAAGCGTGACGCCGGTTCGGCTCCCGCCCTTGGGGATCGTGTGGCGTATGTCATGATCCGAGGAGCCGCCGGGGCGAAAAACTTTGAGAAATCCGAAGACCCCATCTACGTGCTGGAGAACAATGTGCCCATCGACACCAAGTACTACCTGGACAACCAGCTGGCGAAGCCGCTGACGCGGATATTTGAGCCGATCCTGGGCGAGACCAAGGCGCGGTCGCTGCTGACTGGCGACCACACGCGGACGATTTCGGTGGCGGCGCCGTCGGTGGGCGGGTTGATGCGGTTCACCAAGAAGACGCAGACGTGCATGGGGTGCAAGAAGCCGCTGAGCGGCAAGACGGAGAGCCAAGGGGCCGTGTGTGCCGACTGCGCGCCGCGGGTGGGCGAGCTGTACAAGCGCACGCTGGACCGCATGTCGGACCTGGAGATCCGGTTCGGCCGGCTGTGGACACAGTGCCAGCGCTGCCAGGGCAGCATGCACTGCGAGGTGATTTGCAGCAGCAAGGACTGTCCCATCTTTTACATGCGCATGAAGGCGAAGAAGGATCTGGAGGATGCGGGCAAGGAGCTGTCGAGGTTCGACGCCGACCAGGCCGCCATCTGGTAAAATGACTGCATCTGATCTTTTCTTGTACGTGTCTTTTTTATCTGCATTTCGAGGCGTATGCTTTTCTTGATTGCTTTGGCTAGGGTTTTGCTTCATGGTGGGTGGGAATTGCTACGACGTATTGCTGCTTTTTTAATGGAGGGAGAAACGGCCGAACGGCCATTTTCGTGGTTTTGCTGTCCCTTGTTTTTTTACTATTCGTTACTTGCTCGAGACTATGTGGGGGTCATGTTTGAGGGGTAGATATCATCTATTGTGGCGTTTTCTTTTCTTTGTATCAGGCCAAGACATGCATTCAGGGTTTCAATACATGTTTTGATGGCTACGTTGCAAATTGCCGCTGCAGCATTTCGCTAGTGTGGGCTGTAGACTGAACCCAGCAGTTGATGTAGATTTACTTTGGGATTTTTAGGAAGACCCTTGAACGGGTTGGATGAGAAGCCAGCGCAGCAATTGAGCTTTTGTCGATTGCTTTCTTTGTTTGCTTCTTTGTCAGTGATTCAAGTAATGAGGAAGAGCTTACGGATAGAGAAGGGTGTGTGTGTCTTGATGACGTAGGATCTGCGCAGGCAATCTCGGTAACGCGAAAACGGCAACAAAAACGAGTTGCAGAAGAGCATATGCGTTGCATTGAGCTGAGAAAACGTCAGCGTATAAAGTACATCTGCCGTCATTTTGATTCATTTCGGCTACGAGTGATTTACTTTTCCTCTGGTCAATTTCTTGATTTTCACCGACAATTCAGCCGTGATGGTTAGGAAACGGGCTGGCAACCTCGAGGTATAATAACCAAATGCGATATCGGCGGGGCCATACAAATTTCCCTACCCGTTTTCGTCGGAGGAAATAGGATGGAGGCAAGGAACTCGACAAAAGTTGCTCGGAGTCCGGAGGGGTTAGGTGGTTGAATCCTAGAGGAAAGCAAGTTCTCGGCCGAGGCGCCCGCCGAAGGAGCGCCGGTAACGGGAGACCGGGCTGATGAGGGCTTTATAATTATTGGTTTGCAAAAAGAAGCGCGGGAGCTTATCAGAGAAAGCTGGAGGAGAAAGATAAGGAAGAAGATTGGAAAAAAAAAAAAAAGGAGACACTATCACGTTTTGGTGTGAGACTGGACCACCGGCGGACGGAGACGGAGGGCGGCGAAGGCAGCCATGTCATGCACATCTGGGGGGGGGAAGGCACTAAATATTTAGGTAGCTGTTGTAGTTACCAGTTGGCATCAAGAATGTCAGGGGTTTGTGGAAACGACGGCGTATGCAGATGACGGCGTCATTGGTGGTACGCGTTGTCTCCAAGTAGCCGTTCCCAGTGAACAAGCACCAGTAGACGGAGGACAGGGGAGGGGGGGGACGATCGCATCTCAGTCTCTCCCAGTACTTGAATAACACGCACAAACAAGTACGACCGCAAGTACCGGTCGCGGGAAAACAAGACCACCACCGTCATCCATGTAGATACAAGTTAGCTTCCCCCTCCCCGGGCTGCCAGGGTTTGCCTTATCTCTACGCTAGTCCCTCGGACGGCTCTGTATGGCTGGATCCCTTATCTCGAACCAGGAACCTCATTTTTTCTTGGTTCTGTTTTGGCTTGTGAAAGGGCCAATTCTGTTGTGTTTATTGCGACCACCCGTTTTGTCCTTGGCTGTTTTCTTTCTCTTCTGGTCGGCCTCGGGCGGACAATTGCGCCCCTCTACTCTTTTCCTTGTTTCTCTGGAAAATCCCGTGCCTTTTATTCACATTCTTTGTATTACGACGCGCAACTACGTAATCATCTTTGGTCCCCTTGCGGCTCTGCTCTGCCAAAAATGGAGAGGGGCAAGCGGCCCAGCCAGTGTCCCGTAGGGGATTTTGAATGGGCGCTGGGTACCTGCGTGTCTTGCTTCTTTATCCGGGTACACACAACTCACGCAAATAGATATAATGACGCAGTTCCATGTACCCTTGGATGCGGCCCAGTTCAGTAAATAATACCCCACAAACATGTTAAGCCTTTTGCGGCAACAAAGTTTCAAGTCACTTGCGACCATCGGAGCTTTCCCTGGGGTGGCTTGACCGACTTGATTGGCCTGTTTTGCACGCTTGCAGAGTTGTCAAGGCTTCAATGTCGCTCTACTAGGTAATATTAGTAGGCAGTACATCTACTTGATATTTTCTTCGCATGTCGCCTGCGGCCGAGTCAAAATTTGGTGGGGGACAGAGAGGCGCTGCCGAGACAAGGGGACTCAAACTGGGTACTTTGTCTCGCCTCTCAGCTAACCACTCTCCACCAACCTATTTTCCTTATCAGTTGCCTCACATTGGTAGATGGCCTGTTCACTTTATTTTATTTTCGATTTTCCATGTAGGTAACATCCCGTGTTGGTACTAGTCTTTTTGCCTTCGGACGACGACGGCATGTAGCGCCGCCCTTCTTTGCAGAGGCGAAAAAAGTCCATGTCCGACGTCGCCCACCCATCACGGGCCGACTAGACACCAAACAAATATTCCCACGTATTGTAGCCTACAGAATCGTTATCATAAAAGAGCTGGGCCTGGCCCGTCTCGTCCCTCGGATCCTTGACAAGACATCAATATCCATCCATCTAGCCGGCTGTGGCACAGACAACCCAACCCAGAAAGCTTAACCAGATCCATTCTCTAGCGCACCTACCTATAAAGTTCCTGCTCATCTTTCCTCCTATCTTATCGTTCATATCTATCTGCTTCTTCCCCCGTCCCGACATGTTTGAAGCTCCTCTTCCTCTTACTCTTCCTCCCACTACCGACTACCAGCACGCGGATCCTGTTCGCACCCACGACGCCACGCCTACCCAGATCCTCCAGAACCAGGCTCAAGACAACAAGTCCGCCAGCAACAAGTCTGCCCCGAGCAACTCCCTGCCCACCATGTCCAACACTCCCTCTGAGCCCGAGTTTGAGCAGGCTTACAACGGTACGCTTTGCCTGGACCATGCTTCTGCGGGTCGACTGCTTGACTAACACATCGTACTGCAGAGCTCGTCAGTACTCTCGAGAACAGCTCCCTCTTCCAGAAGCATCCCGAGTACAGAACCGCCCTCGAGGTTGTTTCCATTCCCGAGCGTGTCATTCAGTTTCGCGTCGTCTGGGAGGATGACAAGGGCAAGGTCCGCGTCAACCGTGGTTACCGCGTCCAGTTCAACTCGGCTCTAGGCCCCTACAAGGGTGGTCTGCGATTCCATCCCACCGTCAACCTGTCCATGTAAGTCACGATAAACTAGACCAGCACACAATCGTGCATGTCGCTGACTTTGTTATAGTCTCAAGTTTCTTGGCTTTGAGCAAATCTTCAAGAATGCTCTCACTGGACGTAAGCAGCCCCAACCACGTACACAACCCAGCATCATACTAAAACACAAGACTAGTCAACATGGGCGGTGGCAAGGGTGGTGCCGACTTTGACCCCAAAGGCAAAAGCGACGGCGAGATTCGCCGCTTCTGCCAGGCCTTTATGCGCGAGCTCTCCAAGCACATTGGTGCCGACACCGACGTCCCCGCTGGTGACATTGGCGTAACCGGCCGCGAGATTGGCTTCATGTTCGGTGCCTACCGACAGGCGCGCAACAAGTGGGAGGGCGTGCTGACCGGCAAGGGCCTCGACTGGGGCGGCAGCCTGATCCGCCCCGAGGCCACCGGCTACGGTCTCGTCTACTACGTTGACTACATGCTGCAGCACGCCGGCCGTGGCAGCTTCGCCGGCAAGCGCGTCGCCATTTCGGGCTCCGGTAACGTCGCCCAGTACGCGGCCCTCAAGTGCATAGAGCTCGGCGCTACCGTCGTCTCCCTGTCCGACTCCAACGGCGCCCTGATTGCTGAGGGCTCTGAGGGCTTCACCGTCAAGCAGATTGACGAGATTGCGACCCTCAAGGTCAAGCGCCAGGCTCTGACGGCCTTCAAGGTCTCCTCTGGCTTCAAGTACATTGAGGGCGCCCGTCCCTGGGTGCATGTTGGCAAGGTTGACGTTGCGCTGCCATCTGCGACTCAGAACGAGGTCAGCAAGGAAGAGGCCGAGGCGCTCATCGCAGCCGGCGTCGTCGCCATCGCCGAGGGTTCCAACATGGGCTGCACCCAGGAGGCTATTGACGTTTTCGAGGCTGAGCGCGCCGCCAAGGGCGACAAGGCAATCTGGTACGCGCCCGGCAAGGCCGCCAACTGCGGCGGTGTCGCCGTCTCCGGCCTTGAGATGGCCCAGAACAGCCAGCGCCTCACCTGGTCCACCGAAGAGGTCGACGAGAAGCTCAAGGGCATCATGAAGGCCGCTTTTGACAACGCTCTCGAGACGGCCGAGAAATACGTCACCGCCAAGCAGGGCGAGCTGCCCAGCCTGGTCGCTGGCAGCAACATTGCGGGCTTTGTCAAGGTGGCGCAGGCCATGCACGACCAGGGTGACTGGTGGACTCAGTAAACTGAGGGACTATCAGAAGCACAGCTGGCCTTTTTTCTTGTCGATATACATGATGTACATGTTTTTTGGAGTTTGGTGCGTTGGAAAAGTGCTACACAGGCATTTACATGGTTATTTCTTTGACGATTCCCACGACGCCACAGCATTTGAGATTGGACCATTTTACTTATAGGGCGTCGGAATTTTTCGGCTTATTTTTTATAAACGTTAGAAAAAACAGAATACATTACCAAGACATACTTGACGCTTAACATGGGAGTGATTTAGTATATAAGACCAGAAACTGAATTTGATCCAAAATTACTCAAATACCAGAGCCAACCCTCGTCTTGAGCAGAAATACTTGTTTAGTAAAATACTTTTTAGCAGAAATATTCATCTGTATCCAACTCGGTTCGGCGATGTCGCTAAATGCCTGCAATTTCCCCGTACTTTTGATCGCACATCCGTCTTACTCTTACCCCACATAGCCGACGTCCCTCGGCTACACGGCTGCATGTATATACAAGCCTGTCATCATTGCCAATCCGACCGGTCTCTTTGTTGCAACTTATGATTTGACAGAATTTCATCAAAATAAAGGCCGGTCTTCCCCCCCCCTCACTTTACCACAAACCACACGCACATACATTCATCATGGTCGGCGCTCCCCCCCTCACAGGCATCAGGGTGCTCGAGTTTGCGGGCCTCGCTCCCGGTATGTCGCCAACGCAACCCCCCAGCTCCCTTCACAAAATGTTCTAACATGATCCCTCTTCCGCCCCCCCGCACAAGGTCCCTTTGCGGGCATGATGCTCGCCGACGCGGGCGCGACCGTCCTGCGCGTCAACCGCCACAACGACGCCCCGCAGGACATGCTCGCGCGGCACAAGGCCTCCATTGCCGTAGACCTCAAAGACGCGCGCGGCATCGCGTTCCTCCGCACGCTCGTCGCCTCGGGCGGCGTCGACGTGCTCATTGACCCGTTCCGTCCCGGCGTGCTCGAGCGTCTCGGTCTGGGCCCGGAACCGCTCCTGCGGCTGAACCCGCGCCTCGTGTACGCCCGCATCACGGGCTACCGGCGCGACGGCAAGTACGCCACCATGGCGGGCCACGACATCAACTACATTGGCGTCTCGGGCGCGCTGTCGCTGCTCGGCGCGGCCGGCGAGCGTCCGCAGCCGCCCGTCAACATCCTCGGCGACTTCGCCGGCGGCGGCGCGACGCTCTTCCAGGGGATCCTGCTGGCGCTGCTCGCGCGCGCGACGACGAACCGCGGGCAGGTCGTCGAGGCCAACATGGTGGACGGCAGCTCGTACCTGGCCACGTTTCCGCGCATGGCCCGCGCGACGCCCATGGGCGACAAGCCGCGCGGCGAAAACGTGCTGGACGGCGGGTGTCCGTGGTACGGGTGCTACGCGACGCGGGATGAGAAATGGGTGACGGTCGGCGCGCTGGAGCCGCAGTTCTTCGCGCAGCTCGTCCAGGGCCTCGGCCTGGCGGGCCAAGGATGGGAGGAGGACCGCGGCGATGAGGAGCGCTGGCCGGAGCTGGCGCGGCTGCTGACGGCGATTTTCAAAACGAAGACGAGGAGCGAGTGGGAGGCCGTGTTTGACGGGACGGACGCGTGCGTGGCGCCGGTGCTGGACTATGAGGAGCTGCAGAGGGACGCGACGACGCGCGAGGGCGACCAGCGGCCGGCGGTGACGCTGCGGGATACGCCGTGGCGCGCGGTCGCGGCGAGAGGACGACGACGGGGGCAGCAGCAGGAGCAGGTGGTGGTGGGCGATGAGGACCGCGGACAGGGCGACGGCGTCGAGGGGGAGGGATATCTGCCGACGCTGCTGGACGTGGGCGAGGGCGGCGACGAGGTGCTCGGTGCGTGGCTGGGTTGGAAGCGCGGCACGCACTATGAGGATACAAACGGGCGAGGCCTCTCGTTGATCAACGACAAGGCCAAGATGTAAAAAGGAAAAAAAAAAAGCCTAGATTATGGATCAACTGTTGCGGTCCCCGTTACATGCTAGAGAACCATGGACATGACATAATAACACCGCGTCTGGAAAATGGCGTATGTTCATCAAGTTGTACAACATGCTTCAAAAGTATTGTATTTCACTCTGCCAAAGCTAATCTGCCGTCAATGAGCCTGTACCCTGCGCAATAATCCTCATACAATCGCGGGAGAAGTCAACAAAAGAACAATAAAAACTCAAAGTCATTTCATATCTACTCTAAGCCCCCGCCCAACAAGTCATGGTATCGAAAAGGGAAATTGACAAATTAACTTCTTTGGTATTACCTTTATCCGCCCAGAAAGCGGTAGAGCGCTGCGCTGCAGCACAGCTTGCGTCTCCGTCTGGCGAACAAAGACGCGCGAGGCAAGTTTTGCAACATGTCCACCACCCTCTTCTTTACTGTACTTGGCTGACAATCTCGCTGGCGCGCGACAGCGACTCCACCATTTGCTGGCACTCCTTTCGTCGGCGAATGGTAAAGTCGCTTTCCTTTAGTAGCTCTTCCAGAGCATCGGTGCGGTACATGTTCTCGAGGAGCTCCTTCTGCATTTCATCCTTGGTAAATCTGATCATGTTAGTTAAGAAGAGGGCCACAGGGTTTGAAATGTTGCTTACTGAACAAGCGTAAGCATAATGGCCTTTGGCACCATGTCAATCATTGTGCGCTTGACAATGTTGTAGTACGAAGAGATGAGCAGTTCTGTTCGAGTTAGAAACGTCATCGATAAACAGATGGTATACACATACTGATGACCTCCACCTCAATGTTTTCGCGTTCAGACAATGTGCCAGAGGCCTTGAGCGTGGGAGGAGGGGCCTCCATGGCAGCAGCCTTCTTCTTGTTCTTGGCAGCAAAGAAACTGCCAAAGAAGCCACCGTTGCCATCAGCTTCAGGGATAGGCGGGCTGGTTGTGCGGGCGGGAGTGGCGGCCGTAGGCAAGGGCTTGCCGGTCTTGGGGTCGACCTGGACCGGCTTGCTAGGGTTATGGCGCTCGTTGACGACAGCCATGGCCTGTAATTGTTAGCCTACTATTTCCATCAGGATGAGCCAGCGCTACTTACGCGGTGACCATTCAGAAAGTCGGGATGGCCAGTGTTGATGTAGCACGCCTCCATGTTGACAAGGTCGCGAACGAGCTTGTTGGTGGGCTCCATGGCTTTTTTGAAAAAAGCAATGACGACGCTGTGCATTTTTTCCTTGAGGGAAGGATAGCGGCGGTACAGCGTCTTTCCGAGAAGCTGAGAGAGAATGCGAACTAGCTCATCGTAGACGAGCGAAATGCACTTCAAGCTGGGGTCCTCGAGGCGCTTGATCTGCTGCTTCACAATCAGCTCAAAAGCAGTAGTGCCAACAAAGAGAGCCGGGGAAGAGCCAGAGGAATTGTAGAGAATGGTACGAATGTCGACGTCCTTGACAACGTCAAAGGGATCAATGGCCTTGACACCGTTGGAGTAAAGCTCGTGGAAGACGAAGCTAATACGAGCACCACCGGAAAGCTCCGTGCTGGAAAGCTCATTATTGTTACCATCGAGAACGGTTCGCCACTCGTTGGTGAATTCGGTAATGATGTTGAGGATAATATTGGCGCTGTTGCCCAGCATAGAGGGACCTAGGCTGTCGAGTTCGGCCGTGTATTTTTGCAGGGAGCTGGCAATTCTGGCCTTGATGTCAGGCAGCGTCTGCTTGATGTGCATCATAAGAATGAGATTGAGCTTGCGAGCGAGGTATGGAGTGCCGCAGTAGGAGCTCTTGTTACGGTAGGCCTTATGGTTTTCAAAAAAGTTCTTCTCGGCTTCGAGGGCGGCGTTGATGGCCTTTTTGTTATCAATGTCGCGCTGGCCACGATTGACGACGGGAACGTAACCGAGACGCAGAGGAATGACGCGGTTGGAGAGAATGTCAATGACATCAGTGCCATCGTCCATCAAATCGACCTTTGTGAGGACACCAATGGTACGCTGACCTTCTGGGTCGACTTCGCGGGCGAGCTTAAGACCATCCGAGTTGGCCAAGTCAATGTTGGCAGAGGTGACGGCGAGAATGATGGCGTTTGATTTGCCAATGTACTTGAGAACCATTTCGCGAATCTGTCTCTCGATATCTCTGGGTTGGTCGCCAACGGGGACCTTGGTAAGCCCGGGCAAATCGACGAGGGTCAGGGTCAGGACGTTGGGAGAGTAGATGCGGAGGTTGATGGGGGCGGCAGAGATGCCGCCGTTCTTGCCGACCTTGGCCTCGGTTTCGTTGGCAATCTCATCGCGGATCTTGGAAAAGTCATAAAACTTTTGGCCGGGAACGTGGAGGAACTCGCCCCATTCGTCGGCGTTGGCGGCCTTATCATTGCCGCCGTCAATGTCGCCGTCCTTGACGCCGTTGGTTTGGGCGGGCCGGTTGATGAGCTGGAGGACGAGGGGTCGACGGGTAACGATTCCGGAACCACGGGGAAGGCTGCAGTAGCTTGTCAGTAACACAAAAAGTCGACCGCGCGGCAACCGATGGTGCAGACTTACAAGTCACGGCCGACAATGTTTTCCAATACGGAAGACTTTCCGCTAGACTGGCTACCGACGACGGCAATCTGGGGCAGATCGATGGGGTTGTTGACGCCGACAGTAGCAAAGACATCCTGTAGCTTGTTGACGAGACTGTACGGGCACGGCTAGGTTAGCGAGCTGTCTACCAGGGGGTAGGGAGGCCGGGCGAGGCGAGGACGCACGTAATGAGGGCGGGGTCGGAAATACCGCCCGGAGAGGAGAGGTTGCCGCTCATGATGGGCGAGGTTTCGAATCGTGTGTATCAGCGGACCGGCTGTCGTCTGGAAGCAGGCTCGTAGGCGCGAGTACGTAGTTGTGATGGGACCCGGAGCGGTGTCGTTTGTTTGGAAGGGGAGGTGGGGTGGGCTGCCGCCGTTGGAGATCAAACGTCGGTAGTGGTGGCAGATTGCGAGCCGATGGAGCAGGTAAAGGCACGATGCGGTAGCAGGTTGAAGCCGGGAGAGGCGGCGCGCAGAATACGGTTTGTGGTAGAGAGGATGGTGAAAGGGAGGGCTTGCAGCGAGAGATGGTGACGCTGCGCAAGACAGCAAGTTGGCCGTCCCACCAAGAGGAAGAGGCGAGCCCAACCACGTAACACGTCTCAGTGGTTGTGTGGCTGAGACGGGCTGCCGAGGGCAAAGTAGCCACTAAAATCAGACCTAAACGACCTAAAGTTTCGCTGTCCTGGAGAGTCTTTTGCACTAAGCGTTACGCCACTGTGGCTGGGCTCAGGCAACCACATAGCAATGATGGCATCGGGCATGAGCGGAGGTAGTGAGTACATGGCGACTTGTGAATCACGGGTATTGATACTCTCGATATTTCGCAAGTCTTGGTACCGTATACTTGCTACTGCAGCACTGCATCCAGGCACCAGCACGGGCGAACAAAGTCAAAAAAGAATAACAGAGAATTATGAATCTCTACCATTTGATGGCAAATAAGATTAAATTGACCTTTCCATCTGTTCCATCTGCCATGAGCCAATGTCATCTGGTATCCAAATTTGTGCCCTGACTGTATTCAGAAGGTTCATCAGAATATCTTCCCGTTCCTTGACCGGCAGCTTTATCTTGACATAAATACGCAGTTATACCGGCGCCGATCTGTGGCGGCATGTGCGGCAGCAATCCAGTATTAGACATGGCAGTGAATACAAAAGAGATTCTGTCAAGACGAAAGTGATTGAAATCACCAAATAGCTTACATGAAACGTCCTGGAATGCTGCGGTGTCAGTCTGAAGCTGCGGCGTCCATGCCCAACTACCTGTTACCTGGGAGTCAACTCAGCAAACAGCACTAATTTTGCAACCTAAACTCCCTGGAAGGCCTCCTAAGAGCACTAAAGCTACCTACCTACCTAGGTACCTAGGTAGGTACAGTGGGTAGAGCTAACGGGCTCAGGCTCCCTCAGGCTCCTGCCACCAGCCTCTTTGTGGCGTTTCGGCATCAAGCCAGCACCGGCAAGCAAGCAAGCAAGCAAGCAGACAAGCAAGCAAGCACCTGGACTTTTCTACCTACCTAACTAGTGCCACCATCTTCTCAGCTTTTGTATGCTCTGGCCTCCAACATCTTACCCCAACTCCAAACGCACCACTCTTTCCTCTCGTCACGCCTTTTACCTCCCTTGACATCTGTATCGCGGCTAAGCCTGTCAACTCTTTTCGTGCGCTCTCCAGTCATTCATCCCGCCGCAGACTCGGCCTGCCCTGCTGCACACCGTAACGCCGCCGCCGCTCACTCACATGTGCCCAGCCGCCACCCGCTCTTGGGGTTCGATTAGGCCATCACAACCGCACCCGTCGACACCACCACGCCCGCCCTCGGTGCGACAATTTGCTTCTACCACGCGCGCCTGAGCCATAGGCCCCCCGTCGGCCGGCTCCTGAAGACATTCCGCCTCTTCACCCTGCGGCCACCCGCCGCGGCGAGGTCGATCTGGATCGACTCTCCGATTCCAGTATTAACCGCCCCGCTGACGCTTCCGACGTCTCGACGACCACGACGACGACCGCGAGTGCTGCACCCCGACAGCCTGCTTCGCCATCAACCACGACGCCCACCGCTCCCCCGCCCCACGCCTTTGCTCACGCCCTTCGACCTGTCGCTCCAGACGCCGCCCGTGCGAATATAGAATCTTCCTCGGCATCACCTCCTCCCTCGCCGCCGCATCCCGGCCAGATACTCGGACGACGTCGTCGACGCTCCTCCCGTCACCACGATACCGGAGCGCCTCTCGCCTCGGCTGCTGCAGCTTTCGGTGCAGATACCCAGGGAGAACCGGATCCGAAACGAAGACGACGCGCCCCAGCAGATATGGTTGCCCCCGACGACCACGTCGCGCCTGGCAATGGTACTGCGCCACAACCTGGAGCCAATGGCATATCGCCTCCATCGCCGCTGCGGACGGCTAACGGCAGCACAGCAAATGGAGATGCCAAATCCTCGATAGGGACAAATGGCTCGTTAGCAAAGGGGAAGCGAGTGGGCGCCGGCCCCAATTCGGATTCCTACTTTGGCCACAATAGAGAAGAGGTCACCCGTATCCTTATCCAGGCTTTGACAGACATGGGCTACCAGACTGCCGCCGAAAATGTCAGCCACGAAAGCGGCTTTACTCTAGAAAACCCTACCGTCGCTGCTTTTCGATCTTCGGTCCTCGACGGCGCCTGGGACGAGACGGAAAAGTTGCTCAATGGTGCCATCACGCCCGACGGGCACGGAGAGCCAGGGAACGGCCTTGTTCTCGCCGCCGGGTCAGATCGAGGCACCATGCGATTCTGGGTTCGCCAACAAAAATACCTCGAGCTCTTGGAGCGCCGAGACACTAGCCGGGCCCTCATGGCTCTACGCAACGACCTGACGCCCCTCTCTCAGGATACAGAAAAGCTTCGCTTATTATCAAGTTTGCTCATGTGTCGCTCAACAGACGATCTCATGTCCAAAGCAAACTGGGACGGCGCACGAGGCCGATCCCGACAAAGATTATTATCAGAACTGTCTAGTACGTGCTACTCTTCAGCGTGCTTTTACTCGGCAATCAGCCCTAACTTGCCACAGAATGTATATCACCCTCCGTCATGCTCCCTGAAACTCGCCTCGCCGTTTTATTAGACCATGTAAAGAAGAGCCAGATCGATACTTGCCTTTATCACACGGCCGCTTCCTCTCCGTCCCTGTACTCGGACCATTTCTGCGAGCGCCGAAATTTTCCCACCGAAGTCGCCCTCGAGCTCTCTGACCTAGCGGGCGAGGCTTGGCAGGTGCAATTCTCGCACGACGGTGCCAGACTTGCCGCGTGCGGCAGCAGTGAAGCCGTCATTATCTGGGAGACGACGACGTTTTCCACCATATGCGTTTTAGCTGATCACGAAGCTGGTGTCGGCAACATCTCGTGGAGTCCCGACGACACCATGCTCGTGACCTGCTCACAAGATCACTTTGCCCGGCTTTGGGATGCCAGGGTAAGCACCGCCTCTCATCTCACTCGACGAGTAACTGCTAACAGCATCGCAGTCGGGCGTATTAATAAAGAAATTGTTTAGCTTTGATAAGCCCGTCACTGGGTGCCTGTGGGCCGCCGACAGCAAGTCATTTGTACTGGGCGGCCTCTCGCGCGCCCACGGGCTGTGCACTTTTTCCGTCAACGGCGACGAGATCCAGGAATGGGGCAGGGATCACCGAGTGCAAGACCTCGCCCTCTCGCCCGATGGCCGCTGGCTCGTCGCCCTCGACGACCAGCACACGTTTCACGTTTACAACGCCAAGACGCGCGAATTCCTCTACAGCCACGAGCTCAAGACGAGGCCGACGTCGGTCAGCATCAGCGAGGACTCGAGGCACATGCTCCTCAACAAACACGACGGCGAGGCGCAGCTGATTGAGATTGAGACGAAAGCTTACAAGCAAAAGTTTCTTGGCCACACGGGCGGCGATTTTCTCATCCGCAGCGCGTTTGGCGGCGCCAACGAGGGCTTCGTCGTGTCGGGCAGCGAGGACGGCAACATCCTCATCTGGCACAAGAATACGGGTGCTGCTGTAGAGCGCCTCAAGGGGCATGATCCGCGATGCAACGCCGTGGCTTGGAATCCGGCGGATCCGTGCATGCTGGCGTCTGCTGGCGACGACTGCCGCGTAAAGATGTAAGTTGATGCCATCTGCTCTTTTTTTTTTAACTTTTGAAAGCATGCTGATGGATGGTAAATGTAGCTGGAGCAATAAGACTCGTGCCGCCGAATTGAGAACCTTGCACGCGCGCGTGCCCAGTAACAATGGTTGGCGCAATCCAGACGAGGGCATCTACTAAAAGCACGGCATGGTACCAGCAACCCACACCTTATTCATTACGCTGATCCTCCCATTTCACGGCTTTATTTCTTGGATTATTCTTGTTCTCTGGTCACTCGTTCATGGGTTAAGGGCAAAGGCACATTTGGGTGGTAGGGGAGGCAAGAACCATTAGGTTGTCTTTTTTCGTTCTTTCCATGGTACTTTGGGATTCATACTCTGTCTTTCACAACGAAACAACAACGCATACAATTTTTTATTCCCTTTCATCGAGAAGGAGTAAAAATAACCACGAAATGGAGTTGACTATTCGCGCATCATTTTTACTTTGTTGCCTTATTCTGGTTTACATTTGATACTTGACAGTTTTGTTCTTCTGCCGCTTGGTGCATTCATTCTTGTTCAAATTGGTATTTGACCTTTTTTTTTCTTGGTCTTTTATTGAATGATTTTCTTCTTCTCATGACGAAACTCCGCGTCCTCGTTATCGACGCAGGAGGCATACACACACACCACTCCTTTGTTATAGTCACCAAGTAGTAGTCTTTTTTTTTTGTTTTTTTTTTCTAGAGACGTCACTGCCCTACGCATTCTTGGATAGAAGACTTAATGTATTACTTGTGAATGATTTGCGTTATTTCTCCGTGGCGCATTTTGTGCTGTGAAACTTGGGCTCTGAAGATGTAAAAAAAAGGTGCAAGTGGACGGAAGTGGCTCCGAGTGGTTGACAGATGCTCCAATCTCGTGATGTTTGCTACCCTCGCCATCGCCGGGGAACGGGATTCAAATCCGTTCTCATTGTGCAACGTCTCACACAAAGACAACACCCGGCTTACATCGAGGACCCCTACAAAAGAGCGTGGCCAGAAAAAGCAAGGTGGCCGTTGCACCAGATCATGGCGCTTTCACCCAGAAGACCCTTCTCTTTTCGGCTGTCGGTGTGAGACGAATCACGCATCGTCAGCCTCGCACTGCGGCCCTGCACCCAAAAAAAGAAAAAAAAGTATGTAACTGGTTCTGGGGAAAAGAGTGAGGACAAGGCCCCCCCTGTCCTGGCGACAGTCCTGGCTTCCACCCCCGGTTGGGTCCAGTTGAGGGACATCGACACGGGACCGGTTTCGTCGTGGCCAATCGGGCGCCTATATGGATCAAGGTTGAGGGGCTGAGGGCACGAGATGGAAAGACCACCAGTAATATCACTTTCATCTTGAGCAATCCGAGAGACCACCGAATGCTACCGATTGCGCTGCCAGAAGCCCGTCAGTAGAGGGAGAAAATCGAGCACAAAGGGCAAGACATTATCCAGAAGCGGGATATCGCCTGTCAGTGAATGGTTACACAGGAGTTGCGGTGTAACGCGCTGCATGAGCGCGATACCGGCAGCCTCATAAACAAGCTGCAGATTACACCCTCGAGGCTACCTTGTCAGACTAGGCGCCACGGCGCTGGCCGTGATGTCGCATCGATTACTGCCATCTCATCAGCACATCGATCCCGTAAACGAGAGTCGGCTTTGTTTGTCTGTCGTGGCCCGATGCAGACGGAGAGGCGGCCCGGACAAGCTAGTCTGACCTATCATGCCGCCGGTATCGTGAAGCGGACACTGAAGCGGACACTGAATCAAAGGCCATCTTTCAAATATAGCGAGTGCATGGCGGTGTTTTGCGACTTGTATCATTCTATTTGCATATCGCGTTAACCGAGTCTCGGCCACCTGTCTCTATGCGCCTGCTTTATGAAGCACGGCATTGACCAAGCGGCTTGGGGGCCTTGACCAGCGTGACGCGAGACATTACACAGTATTGGCTCCATGGAAGGCATGTAGGATGGTTATGGCCATGAGTTGCAAGACCGTTAAAGCCAAATGTGCAATATTACCTGATCAAGAAAAAGGCGCCGACTTCTGTTCCGATACGCTTCGCTACATGGAAGCGTGTAAGCGTAGGCACAGTCTAGGATCTCGCCTATCCATACACCAGATAGCTACCAAGCCGGTGTGTAGCTTGCATCTCGGGTGTGCGATTGAATATATGACAGGATTCGAATAATTGACACATTGAGAAATAAATAAGCATGAGCCTCGATCTGGCGCCTCTTCAGCACCTCTTCAGCGGCATCCAAGTCTAGCAGTATATAATTACCGGTTCAATTTGAGAAGCTGTGGCGGTCTTGCCAGTAGTCCAGAGTCAGTTCCAGCCACTGAAGGTGACAAAGCCTGAGTCATCAGCTAACGTCTCACGGAGCTCATGCACTGTGACAAGCAACAGGGGTCTTATACGGTCTGGCTAGATTGCATCCCTGTCAGTCCGGAGGTTGCGCAGGCGCTCGCTAGTTTGAGTCGCTAGTTTGAGTTTCTAGAACGCCAAGGACTAGCAGCGGCTGAATCGATAGCGTAGATGTTAAATGTCAAGGTGACAGTGGCAAAAGTGATATCGTTTCATGTCGAGGTGCAAGAAAATGGCTAAGACGAGCTCCACGACAATGCGACTTGGAAACAGCGTGCCCCGCCTGTTGCTGCTGTGTGTCCGGCTGGAAGACAAGGCACCGGACAATGACGAGCACGAGCACGGCCATAACGCCGCGTTCTTCCAATACGCGGACGGGTATACCCGTACTGTCAAGTGCCAACGCAGTGGCAGCCAACGATTGGTCGAGGTGCATTGACAAGATCATTCGACCCCTGACAGACCGACAGTTGGGCTGGAGAGGCAGAGCCCAGCTGTATGTAAAGCGTGTTGGCGTCTGTAATGGGCAGTGATGGGCGTTGCAGTTGGTGGGCCGGGAGGTTTTAGTGGCAGCAAGTGTCGTGAGTGGATGCGCAAGCACGGCCATGTTTTCTTTTTCTCTTCTTCTAGCATGACTTTGAGTGCATATTGATTTGGAGGGCTGGAGAAATGCACCAGCTTGCCGATATTGTAGCACAAAAGATGGCTGTGGCTGGCGAGCTAGAAAGTCAGAAAGGTATCGCGCCAGCAGTTGTGCCTCAAAATCGGAATACAGGAATAAGTAGCTCAGATATGCGACCTGTGCTTGCGTGTGATTGACTGGTTGCTAATGGTGTTGGTCGACGAGGGTGCTCTTATTGGTCATTACCCGATAAGCCACTTGTTTATCAATTTCAAATACAAGACCATGTTGAAACCAATGAGGCCTCAAGAATGGGCGCAAGAATGGCAGGAGGAAGCTGCTCGGGGATACGGTGGCGGACAAGACAAAGGGACTGTGGTGAATTGGGCCGTGGAGATTCCACATGGCAGAGGTGGGCGTGGTATGTTTAGAGAAGTGGCGAAAAGTCCTGGAGAGACCACGTCCGTCTGAAGACTCTGAACAGAAGAGGGGCTTTGGCAGGCGAAGTGTCTCGTCTTGTTGTCAGCTGGGCGTTTGTCGGTGGCATGGTGGTGTGCGGGTGGCAGCGTGTACCTAGGTACTGGTTGACCTGGTTCCTGGAGTCGCCTCTGGCCATCCTCTTTGCCCCTGTACCAGTACTGGTAGGCTAAGTAGCTAGCTACCTAGGTAGTTGGCTAGTTGGCGAGTCGGACTTTGGTTGGCAGTTGGACCGTCGAGGCTGACGACGAGGCGGCGGATTCGAGGTCAATGCGATGGCTGAAACGGTACTGCTGGAGCATCACGCACGCCAACACGCACGAGGAGCTGGTGTGGAGGAGACGGGCGGAGCAGGTCAGCTAAGCGATGTCATTGGCGGCGAGCCAGGGGATGGAAATGATGGTTGTGCGAATGCTGATGGATGGGGCGCAATGTCTCTGCATCATTGATCACTTATCAAAAGAATCAAATGGCCGGGGATGGGAGACAAGGAGGCCAAGGCCGAGGAGAAAGATGCGGGTTGGGGGAGTTTGGGGGAGCTAGAAGGCAGTTTGGTGGGCACTGATGAGTCTGAGACTCGGACTGGGCAAAGGCCGGAGGCCTGTCTGGGCAGTGGGAAAGGAGGAGCCATAATTTGGTGGCGCACAATTCAATGGAAGAAACGGGTGTCATGACATGATGGAGACTGCAGGATCTGCAACTTGTCATCATTATCGAGCTGTCGAGGTAGTGTCTGTTGGTGGTGGTGGTGACTGGTGAAGGATAACTCTGGTGAGGCTTGTTGCGCCACTCCTGTGACTGACTGTCGCTGGCACTGCCGCAGTCTTGTAATTCGGTCGGCTGGTAATAGCAGTCGAGGGCGTAGCACAATTGCATATAATATTTACCACGTCAATATTGAACCCGGCATAATGGGCCAATGGCTACTTGGTGATTTAATTAACATGGTAGGGGATCAGGGGCTGCCAGTTCATCCAGGTCCAGTCTCCAGAGGCTTCCAAGGGAAATTCTATCGGTACGGCCCATCTGCACCCACAGCGGCTCCACGTTCCCGTCAACGTGACAATTTTGTTGCAACTTTCCAATGGCGTGCCTTGGCAACCTTGGGCCTGTTCATTTTGCCATGCACTGGCACCAGTCAGGAACAGCATGATTTTTTCAGGTACAGATGCTGTTGAGGCAGTGGTGCACACTGTCAAACTTGTACCAGGTACCCAAGTACTTGGGTATCAAATGGCGCGGCATGTCTTGAATTGGTGGCTGAATGATGCGATTGAGTTTTGCCTTGTATCACATTTTTCAGATTCATTATTGATACATTGATATTATTATTATTATCAATATCATCACCATTATTATCTGCACCCCGGGCCAAGTAAACAGAGGAGATGAGCAGTCCGGGCGTCCGAGTAGCTCGGCGGCTCCAGCGAAAAGTGTACCTACCTGAGGTAGGTACCTAGGAGGTACTATAGGTACCGAATATTTCGGCCCCGACACGCGCTATAGCTTAGCCTGCTCAGGCTCTTAGGCACAAAGACAACTGTCTACCTAAGGTACCTACCTAGGTAGGTAGGTAGGTAGGTATTTAGCCTCTGAGGTACCTAGGCTCTGTTGCGGACACTTTTTTGCCGCTAAAAAGTCGTTCCATCATCCACTAATCCATCCATCACACCCACTCCAAGGTCTGCACCTGGGTCGCCCCTTGCCTCTATAATGTATCTCTCCACCTACACTTGCCTACATTGGTACCTTGTCTCCTCAAGCATCTACCTGCAATCTACTTGTACAAGCAACCCCGGCCTCCTTTCGTCGTGCTGCGACTCCCAAGCGCCCTCACCTCACCTCTTTCGTCTCTCTCCTCAGAGCTACTACTACCTATAACTATTCTTCGTACTTCTTAGTTGCATCCTTCCTTGGCGTTGTATTCCGCTGCACACACACCCCGTCGCCGTTCTCTACTGCCCTCTAGCTCCCACCGTCCTACATCCGTCTCGGACATCTTCATCTTGGCCGCGATTGCTTCCTTCTCCTTCAACCGACCCCTCTCTAGACCGCTCCAGTCCAATTCACTTCCTGCCGCCCGCCACCCGTCCCTCGACGCCTCTGCGAACGAAACTTCGACCGACTTTCCCATTGCAACTGCCAATCTCCGCAATATCCAGCCAAGAAAATCTCTCACTAACTCACGGCGCCTCTGTGAACCCAGCTGCGGCATCGACTCTGCCTCGCTCGACTCCCCGCCTCACCAGCATGATCCCTTAGCACTGGCTCCCTACGCCGTGCCAACCACTTCCCTGCGGCCAGGCCCGGCTTTGCGCCAGACAAAACCATGGACACTTTCGATGGCTTTCTGCTTGTCCCTCCAGATCGCACCCAGATCATCGGGAGAGCTAGTTGGAAAGTGCGTCTTTGCTCTCTCTCGTCGCATGCGCTACTGTTGACAGTTCAACCCTCTTATTAGGCACGATACGTCCTCGTCGGTCCGAAAACACGGACCTTCCGCGACAATGGTCTCTCCGGTCACAATGGCAATCGCACCGTTGCTAAAAGCCAACCTAAGCCTGTTGGCGACGAATGCTTTGTATCTGTATATAAATACAAGGTATGCTTCCTCGTCTCGAACCCTCACTCGAACCCTAGCTGATCCATTCTCACAGGACGATTCGGAGCCTATCCAGCAATGGAGCGCATCCTTGATCACCGATTGCCAAGTTCAAAATGTTTCCCACCGGAGCAAGGCCGTTGCGCAGCCAACTCTCGTCATAACCCTCTGTGACAAGGATCGCAAGCGTCGTTCTAGCCGTGCCGCAGGCCTCATTTCCTCCAACAAAGACTCGGGCGTGACTGCTCTTTGGTTTCGTGCCGCTCCCCAACATAAAAAGCACACCCTCGACGACTGGGCTCGGTTCCTCTTGTCCAAGAAATCCATGTCCAACTCGGAAAGCCCCGCTTCCCCGGTCTTCAACAGCCCTTTCCCCACGCGCAGCCGGGACTTGCCAGAGTACTTTCCGAGACCTGGGAGCAGTGGCAACCGCCTGCAGCACAAGAGCTCTACCGCGACGTATTCGACTGGCCACAGGGAACGCCCTGTGACTTTTGACTCCCACTCGCCCAGTTTACGGTCCAAACGCAGCGACCTCTCCTCTCCTTCGACCAGCAACAAGAATTATCACATCCCGGGCCAACTGTACACGACTGTCCTGCCGACTGATATCGGCCCTTCCAGTGAACTAAATGGCGAATCGAGGGATGGATGGACTTCGAGCTCCGCCCACGGCCGCTCGGCCGTCAATTCGCCCGCTCACATCCGAGACAGTATGAGCAGCCATGGCTTTTACGGCGACATCCCCGATGTGAATGCGCCTCCAGCGCCAGGCGAAACCATTCTCGATCGAGCCTTCAAGCTGGGCCATGTTCCGTTCGCGATCCCAGATATCCCTGGGCAGGAGAAGCTCAGCTCCATTGCCAAATTTGATGCACTGATGCGGGACGTGGAACAACGAAGGTTCCGGAAAGAAGAGGCCGAAAAGAGGAACCGTCTCGCTTTCGAAAGCAGACTTGACGATGATGGCTCGGAAGATGATCAGTCCGACGGCTCTCACAGTACGGATGCTGGAGACGACGCATATGGGCATTCTCGCAAGACAAACTTGATCTCCCCAAGCGCTCAAAGGGCTTTGAATTTCATAGCTGGTCGCAACGGCCAAGATCAAGGCCGATCTGGCCACCGACCTTCGGCTTCGCGGAACCACCTCAGTTTCCACGCCGACACGGCTCCAGCTGCCATCGTCACTGCTCCGCCAGTGCGCCCTCACACTGCGCATGCCAAGAGCCGACCTGGCGCACAACGTACACAAAGTACACCTCATCTTGTTGCTCCAGCCGCCGCCCCTCATGACATGCCTAATGTGCCTAGCAAGATCCCCGAGGATCCCCGCAAGCCCGCTGTCGAGAAGCGTACCTCTGGCTCCAGTTCCAAGAGGCTCAGTCTCAATGATATTACCAAACGATTTTCAAGCACGAGCAGCCTCTTGCTCGTGCAGACAAACGCCAGTGGCGCCAGTAGCCGGCGAAGCAGCGAAGTCGATGTTAGTTCCTCTGTTCCGCGAGCCAACCTCTCTATCCGCGGAAGCAGCCAGGCTACGAGAAACCGAGAAGACCAAAAATGCGGCTGGCGAGGCAGCGTCAATGTCGTATCATCTGAGGGTGGTTTTCTATAAACCGTCTAATCATTGACCATGATACGGACGCGGACGCGTGCTCTAAACGTGATGGCCAAGTTTTGTTTACCTTGGCTCGGCTACGCAACTGTACGAACAGCAACAATGATACCACTTCCACAGCCATGCTGCTCTTGCCTAGCAATTTCTGCGTCACACACCTCTTACTAGTCTCTTTCCTCTATCCTTTTTTGCTCGCATCATGCCCTTCTCCCATTATTTACTTCTCCAATCACGACACTCACGATGCCAAGAACAAACTACCTTACCTCCACTGCGACGAACCGACTTTATGGATTCTGCGTTGTTGTGCCTCTGCTTTTTCGTCTCTGAAGACGGCCTCTGTGCTGTCTTGATCTTTCATTCTGGGTCGCATCCCTTCATTCTGGGTCGCATCCCCCCCTTCTTCTTTGACATGCTTGATGGCGGGGTTTTTGTTTTCATGTCTGTACATTTTTTCTTAAATACGGGAGATCTGTTTTATATCTTTTTTTTTCTCGCATTATACCTACGAATATACCAGGAATGATGCACACCATGTGTAGCACTTTTTTGGAATACAACAAGACTATTTATTTCACGTCGCTTTTGGATGCAGATCAACACTGTGTTCTCGCATTTAAATACAGATGAACAGCTGTAAATTTGCTGCCTAAACTTGGTGCCACTTGGTCACCTTTTCTGTTCAAAACCCTCTCAACCGTGCCCCATCTGTGTACATTTATTTGTTGCGGGCAGCAACCACCCTCCTCTTCTGCAAAAAGCCAGCCATGATTCATCTCCATTCCGGTACATAAAAATCGCTTCACATGAAACGCCCTTGGTATTTGTCTTCCACTTGTGCTTCGAAGATGCTCTTGAATTTCCTAAATGGTTCTCCCTGTTTATCCCTCAACCCCACGGCTGTACGCAGATCTATTTAACCAAGATACTGCGCAATTGCCTGCTGTTGTTCCGGCGGCAGGCGCTCCGAAATAAAGCCCTGCAAGGCACCGTTGTGGCGCTGGTTGGCGTTGACCATGTACTCCTTGACCCATTTCGGCACGTCCTGGATGTCGGGAAAGTCGTCGCGCGCCAGCGGCTTGCAAGTGTTGAGGGGCGTGTACGAGGTGCCGAAGCCAATGTCGTCAACGGACGACTCGGCGAGAATCTCGTCACCGCCGCCGGCCGCCACCGCGGGCGGGTTGGCCAAGAGCGACAACAGTATACGGCACGTGTTGCCCCATCCCTTCATAAACTTTTGCGCAAAGATAGTCGAGTCACAAAGGATCTTGGTCAGTGAAATGACGGCCAGCTTGCGGTCAATGGGTCGAGCGAGCTTTTCCGTCTCAGCGAGTACAAAGGGCGGGTAGACTTGGGCAAAGGCCTTTTCGTCGATTTTGTCAGAGTGCTTGATGAAGAAGTCAGACCCGTATCCAGCCTCCAGACGGGAGCTGACAAGGTGGAAGAAGCGCACGAAGCGGAGCTTCAGGGCTTGACCAGGGTTGCCTTGCAATTTGGTATAAATGAGCTGCAGAACAGTGCCAAAGTACTGATCGAGGACGGCCCTGCGATTAAATGTTAATATAGTCATCGAAGTCTGGTAGTATTCCTTCGACTTACGGCTCAAACGCGTTGACAGAGGCATCCAGAATGTCAAAGGCATTTAGCTCAAATCTCTTACTACTCAGAAGGTTCTGAAAGATGCCCAGAAGTGGCTCCAATTGCTTATTCGCAGTAATGTCGACAGAAGCTTTGGGGATAACGGCGGACAAGAGCCTGGTACAGGCGGGAATATTGCCTCGGGTCTCCCAAAGAGGAGCCGCAAGCAGTGGCTGCAAAAGACCTTTGTAATTGTCCGAAATGGTCTCGACGGGGCTTGAGTCGAGGAGTTGGGCGAGAATCTGGAACACGTATGGCATAAACTCAGTCACGTCCTCCGCGAGAATCTCGTGAAAGGGACCCCAAAGTTTAGCGTTGAGGATAGGAGCACTGCTCGCGGCGCAGTAGCGAACCAGGGCACCCATGGCCTCAAAGTGATAGTAGTAGAAGCGAGGATTACTCGGATTCTGCTTCATGATGTTTGTGATGGCAACGAAGTGAGTCAGCGCGTTGTCGAGAACGGGGGCTGCGCCATCTTTGATGACGATGAGAATACGCATAACGCAACGCATCAAAAATTCGTTTTCCTGGAGCTTAGCCGGGCTGTGATCCTTTTCAATAAGCTTAAAAAGGTGGTCCAGTAGATCCTTGGAGAGAGGCTCAACATCTTCGCGGTTGAACGTGCGGTTGCCATTGTCGTCAGTCAAATAGAGCACACGCTCGACAGCGATAGCGGCGTACGTGTATACGACGTAATTGGAGGAGTTGAGGTTTCGGACCAGAGGACCAATGGCTTGCTTCCACTGCTCCATGTTGAGCTGACTTCGGAATGTGTAGAGAAATTTGATGGCATCGACCTTGGGAATCGGCTCCGAGTTGTCAGGGGCGACGAGATCTGCGGCAATGTGTTGCTCAAAAAACTGAACAATGTTGACCAAGGGGTTCACCGTCTTGACGCCCTGTGCAGCGGTGACGGCTCCCTTAGCGGCAATAGATAGGAACAGGTAAATGGCGGTATCCTTTGCCTTCCAGTCTGTCTTTCCAAGATTCAGGTAATGGTTGATGTATTTTGAGACTGCAGTAGTCACCAGGCTCTCAAACTTTTCCTGCAGCTTACGGAGAAAATCGGTGGCGGAGCGTCTACGGGAGTCGTTGTCGGAACCTTCCAAGTCGCGACGAATATACTCGATTGGCTCGTCTTCGAACAGCTCGACATCGGATTCGCGAAGGGTGACGTTAGGCAAAATGACCTTTTCGACGATTTGTGTAATGACATCCTCGCTGTTGAACAAGCCAGAGTATTGCGCAGTGGCAGTGACAGCCGTGAGGAAGTGCAGAGCTTTGCTGACGAGAATGTCGTATTTCGTCTCTGTACCAGTAGCTGAAAGTAAGTTCCAAGCGCTGGTGATGAATGGCTGGCAGTACTGGGAGAATGCATCGTCGTATTTAAAAGTGTAGAGAACAAGGATCTCGCATATGTTGGCCTTGACCGTATCGGCAATGCTGACTTCAGACTCATCGTCGGTGTCTAGCAGCGGGTTGGTGTATGTAAGGTACTTGTGCAAAAGTTCGGCTATGCTGGGAAGATTGTCTTCGAATATGGGGGGGAGATCGTGGCTCGAAAGATCGTACATGATTTTAACCTGGAGATCAAGAACCTCGAACCAGCCGTGAAGAGCCTGCTTGTCGTTAGCATGTTGCTGGATCTTGTCGTCGGTGGTCTGTATTACTTTCGTTAGCGATCAGAATACATGGCCCGCTCAAACTTGGTACGCACGACAAGAAGCTGGAAGAAGGGTTGGCCAAAGGTCTGCAGCACATGGTTGATTTCAATGTACAGCTCATCAGTCTTTCCTAGCGGGCGCCATCTGTTGAAGATGGAGTGTGCGACTTCGAGCACGCCGACGTTGATCTTGGGATCGGTGACGGAAAAAAGGCTAACGAGATCCTTGAAACAAGTAGTTAGCTGGCTGTCGTGAGTTTAAGGGGGAGCAGAGCCTACCTGTGTGAGGGTGTCCCACCGCCTCCAAAAGTCAGAGTCGGCGATTACGCTGATGGCCTCGCCAAGCTGTGCCTGTACATTGGGTGGGCAAGCAATCATGAGACCGACAAGGCGATCTTTGATGGTCTGAACCTCGGATTCCGAGATTTTGTAGTTTCCTTCCTCGTCCTAAGTCATGTCAGCTTGGCGCGTCGCGTCGAGTTGGCGGCGAGTAGCAAGGATGTGCGATGGACGGGCGACGTACGACATAGTTTGTGCGTATAAAATTCTTGAAGGCGAGGGCGGCGGCAAGTCTCGTGTTGGCAGGGGCAGATTCGCTGCTGACGATTGTGAGAAGCGCCAGCGAGTATTGGGGCTTTGAGGCCTCGTGCTTCAAGGCCGATTCGGCTGGCAGCGTTTGTTTGTTAGCTTGGGGAGAAGAGGCGGGGACCAAGGTGTGAGCTGGGAGCTGAAGATCTGGAGAGCAGGGTACCTTTTCTGTGCTGAGAGGGATCGAGAGTAGCGTTGAGAAGCTGGGCGATTCGCTCCATCTCGGCCGCCATTTTGAAGAGTTTGCGTGGATTACAACCGGGGCGTGGGTGAAGGTGATGGAGGCAGGAGCTGGGATGGTTGATGTTGTGGACTTTTCGTGGTTGCGGGACAACGCAGGACGGGGAGTGGGGGGGCGGTGGTGCTCTATACTAGGTAGTGAGGTCGAGACTGCTGGCCCAAGCTTCGGTGTACAGTTTGTGCGACTATTACACGTTACCTATCGAGAGGAAGCTGAAGAAGGTATGCAGCATTATTTCTGCCCTTTGAAATTCCCTTTTTGCAGGCTCGAGGCAGCTTTTACTTAGAGGATGTGTAGGTACCTAAGCGTACCTAGCTAGATACATGTGAGGACCCCGCCTTGGAAATCCTAGAGAAAACAGGGCTTTAGAACAGAACTACCTACCTATGTAATAATTAGTAGGTAGAAGAAGGCCAGCTTGTTCTGGCAGTTTCACGAGGTTCAATCCAAATTTACTCTATAGAGACGCAAGATTGGCCCGACCTGTTGGTTTAGGTGTGTAGCTAGCTAGGTAGTTACGAGAGCTGTTTTTCAAGGATATTCGGATGTGGGTAGCATCATCTCATGTCAACCCGAGTTGCCATAGAATGTCGATTAGATTATTCAAGTTCAGATCTTCAGACCGCTAGCTGTATTATGGATGCGAGGCAACTTTAACGTGCGACGCTGGGACGAGACATGCGCCATGCCGAGTCGCCTCTAGAAAGATTTATTCTTTTCCCCTTGCCATGGATCGGCAACTAGCGCGCGGGGGAATAAGCTGCTGGGTCAGAGACTTTGCAAGTGCAATTAAATGCGAGACAAGACGTGGCACGGCAGATGTTTAGACTGCTTGACTGGCAGTTGTGTTTCTGCTTAGAAGGTTTTAGCAATGGCAGTCTGGCAGACGCAGGTCTCACTAGAGGCGTACAGGTATTTCGGAGCAGCAATATTTAAGAGAATGTCACTCGAGGCCCCTGTTTATGTCAGACAGCCTCGTTCAGCTTAGGAGCTTGATCAACGGACATGTGTTTGCGAAGGAAAGCTTCGCCAGTCTCGGGAGCTGTGCTCCGTCAATACATTGATGTGGTATGTAAGTAGCAGTACAGTTGGTGCCGCTGGATGGCAGGCATTTCTATGCCAACACCTTGCATGCGCTGTACCTCTCACACTGTTCCCTGTACAAGTCACTATTTAGATACCTGCGCTTGTAAATAGGCAAGTACCCACCGGCCTAAATATCTACGTAAGTGGTATCCGTACGCATTTGCGCATGTAGGTACACACACTGGATGCATGTCTGTCATGCAAGCACGGCAACGTGGAAGTCATGGCATACAGGCGGCGAAAATTTCATCAATTCTGTTTTGTTTTTCTTTTGATTCTTGTACGACGGCTGCCAGGCCCCTGTCAGCTACTTCCAGACCTAGGTACAGTTTATGTGCGTGGTTGTCTGGGTACCTAGGTATTTCAGCCGCCGTTGAGCTGCCCTGTAAGGTACCTCTTTGAACCGTCTATTACCTAGGTACCGTGTATTAGAGCCGCCGTCACCCGCCACAACGCCCCGGCTCGCCTTCGCCGCTTTAAGCTTTCATAGTAGGTAGTCGACTTCAATCTTCTCTAGGTACGCGCCTGCTCCACTGCTGCCCATCGCCGCCTTTGTCAAAAATTCATTTGCCATTTAGGTATCCTTCGTCACCTGCTCCCATCAACACGCCACATCCACCTCGTCTTTTTGCGTTTCGTTCTGCGTGCTCGCTCAACTCTCTTCTTTTTCTTACCTCTCTTCTTTTGCGAATCCGTTGCCACACCTCTCCTCTACTCTTCTACAGCTCCCACGCCACCGCCGATGATTCCACAATAGCTCTCCAACACTGCAGCCAATCTGGTAGTGGCAGCTCGTTATCACCTCGTTCGGCCTTCCTGTCGCGATTCATCCCACTACCTAAACGCTGCTGTACCGATCCTCCGACTCCATCACTCGCCTCGGTCCAACATCCCTATCGCTGCTTCTCTGTCCTGCTCCTCCATGCTGCCGCCACTTTCACAGCAGAAAATCTCTGCCGCCGTTTGAATCATCAAGGCCGCTAATCAGTACGCATTCCTCCCGTCGCATAGCAGCCCACCTGCACCGCTACCCAATGCACTTTGCGCAGACTCCAGCCCGCCCTTGGTCATGCAGCCATCAATGTCCGCGATGCGGGGAGCAACCCGAAGCTTGCCCTTGTGTCTGCTCTCCTTGTTGTGTGCACCCAGACGTCGGCATATGGTTATTGTCTAGCCATTGCTGCGTCATCCTGGCCCAGCCATCTCAGCTAACACCCTCCCTTCTAGCCCTCCTCTTCGACACGTTGCGCCCAAGACAACGAGCACATGTCTCGACACCCCGACAATGATGTCCCGTCATCAGACTCGGCCCGCCCCAGCGGCCTCAGCAACGTCCTCCGTGGCCTCACTAGCTCCAAAAGCACTCGCTCCACGCCGCACATTCCCTCGCCTGCTGCAGCTCAACCAAAGACGGAGTTTATAAATGCCACGCCTATACACTCTCGCGGTCTCGCCACAAACCACATGGACGCTCTTGAGCTTTTGAGGTCCGGTGGTTCCGCCGAGCGCATATCCGCCGCAGATACTCTGCGATATGCCATTTCCGAATACCCGCTGAATCCCGTTCTCGACATTTGGTATGCCGCCAAAGACTTGATCGACGAGCACAAGCCTCCGGCCGTCCGAATTGCTGGCTGGGCGCTCTTGACCGAGTGCGTCAAACATACTTCTTCGACAGATCTTGAGCGACAAGAATATTTTCAGACAATAACGGCCCCCGCCCACCCGGACGACTTTCACCTACAGCTTGCCGCACTCGCTGATTTGACAAATGGCGGCCGCAAATTGGCCGGCTTTGACTATGAAACCATCCCTTTAGTCATTGAGTGGCTTCAACAAGCATACAATGCTGCCAGGCTGGCGCGCAAAAATGCTGCAAGAGGCTCCAAATCATCCAAACGCGCCGCCGCATCAGGCGAGGATCAAAACCTGGCACAGATCTTTTCCTTTATCCACGACGTCATGAAGTTCGGCTACAACACGGCCAGCGAAGCCACCGTATCCAAACTTATCGATATGCTGCTCAATATTTGTATGAGCACCAGTGTGGAAGACGATCTCAAATCTTGTATCTCAATTCTTGATGTCATTGTTACATTTGGCTCCATTCCCAACGGCAAGCTCAAAGAGTGCGTTCAGGTCCTGGGCTCGATCTTCTGCCTCGTTCCAGGCCTTCATAAGAGCTCTTGGCATACGCTCGCCAACCTTTTCAAGTCTCACAATGGTCAGGCTACCGTACGTATCTTGCTGGATATTCTCCGAAACCTACTCCCAGATTCTTCCAACGAGAGAGATACTAGCAGAGAAATCCGCGGTGCACTTGCGGTACTCCAAAAGCTTCTGGCTAAGAGCACAGACAAAGGGTACCCAACTGTCCCGTACGCCCTGTTGGTCGACGGACTGGCGAACGCTCTCAAGGCATCAAATTCTATCAGAGTATATGGATCCATCATACAGCTCGTCAATGCATTATTCGATGATGGAGCTGGTCAAATGCATAAGCTCATTATTGACGAAGATTGGTCCATTGCACTACGTGTATGCGCCGAGTGCTACAAACGTGTCATTGCTGTTGTCGGCGATAAAACCGCCAAGGAAGAATCCGCCGAGGAATTCCTCATCGCCGAGCTAACAACTCTAATTGCGCGTCTTGACCTTTTGATGAACCAAAAGACAACCAACTACGTCCCTCGCCAAACGATTGTCAATTTCTTTACCCAGGCTCCAGAGTTGCTTGCCGATGCCACTGCGATAACCGTCCTCACCTATTTCCAGGAGTTTAGATGCTGTTCGCCTTCCGACTTGGATTGGGAGGAAAACATCTGTTTGGTTCTGGACGCCTTCTTTCTGAATCGCAAACGGCCCTCCAAGACTCGTCTTCTGGCGTTGAGCACAATCATGGACGCGTACGATGTCGTGGAATTAGTGGGCGATGGAGCTGAGCAGAACTTCATCCCCCGCCTTACAAAGCGCATTATTCAGGATGTTGCAGAGGAAAGTGACATCCCTGTTCTCAGTGCTATCATGGCGTTCATCACTTCCGTGGCTAAATCTTGCGATATGGATTTGTTCAACTGCATCATGCATACTCTCAAAAGTATCGTTCCGAATGACAGGGTCACGTCTCCTGTTCTAACTTCTATACCCACGATTTCGGGCGTCGAAAGCGATGCCGAAAAGCGCGATTTGTTGTCCAAGGAATCGCCATCCAATACTGTGACACGGGCCTATGTTACTATGTTCTTGCAATTGATGAACACTCATTATGAAAAATGTGTTGCGCTTTTCAACGTTTTGATCAGTATCGGCAAAGCCGGTCACTGCGAAGTTGACGCGCGTTTGTCGGCCATGAAGCTACTGTTCAGACTCCGTGCGGACTGGGCCTACAGGATATACGTCACCAATGACTTGGATGTCGACTTTTTGGCGTCTTCGATATGTCGCACAGAGGCGGCCCTGGTCAAGAAAAGGAGCGAAGAAGCTGCGGAAACCATGCGCCTCTCGCGAAACGATCATGGATTGCCGGTTCGTCCGTCGAGAGGCGTCTCATTCAGCCAAAGCGAGAGAGGCATCCCTATTCGAGCAGCAAGCGGCACGAGTGTCAAAACAAACGTCAAGTACCAGCAGTTATGGCAGTATCCAGACCCCAAGGCATTGCCCTGTGAGGTCCCCACGGCAATCAGTCCTGTATTGGTATCTCATGTAGAACAAGATGACTCGAATGGCTCGACGGTATCGTCTTCCTCGGTCTCATCAACGCTGGGTATAACACACGCACTGGATATCTCTGCATGGCTTGATGCAGTCCTCACTATTCTGCAGGGTGCGGGGTGGGAAGTCTACAGCTTCGTGCTAGTGCACTTGCCACTGCAATTGAGCAACCATGCCATCTTTCAGGGTGCAGTTCCGCAAATACAAGAACTTCGAAAGATGGTCTGCGATCATTTGCGAACAAATATGCTTCCAGACCCGCCGAGCATGTATAGCCTCAGAAAGGCAGATGTAGCCATTTGTCTATATCAAAGTTTGACCACGATTTTGAGCTACCATGAGCACTTTCAAAAGTCGGACGAAGACGAGATTGTCAAGACTTTTGCGCAAGGTATATCGGGATGGGAACGCTCTGCCAAGGCATGTATCCATGCACTCTCTATTTGCTGTCACGAGCTTCCACTATCCATGAGCAAGTCTCTGGTCCAAATCTTGACGCAGATGGCGCAGATCATTACACAACCTCATGTGTCTGTCCATATTTTGGAATTTCTCTCATGTTTAAGCCGAATGCATGACGTCTATGTCAACTTTAGAGAGGAAGAGTTTCGTACAGTTTTCGGTATCTGCTTTCGATACCTTGATTACGCGAGAGAAAAGCGACATTCCAACCGAAGCAGCAGAGCCAGCGAGGCCTCGACACCCGTGACACCGCAATCTGGTCATCCCGAGAACAGTCACAACCCTCCGTCAGACGACTTGCCGCAATACGTACACGCCGTTGCTTATCATGCCATCATATTCTGGTTTTTGGCTCTCAAGCTTCCTGATAGAGCTAACCATGTATCATGGATTGTTAGAAAGCTCTTTACCGACGTGGATGGTCCAGCCCAACAAGTTGAAGAGCAAGCCGTCACTTCGGTCGATTTTATGCAGCGTGTCACGTATGCCGATGCTGACGAATCTGCCAAAGACCCGTACTTTACGGAAGACCGGTTTGGTCAGATTGGAAAGAAGCGATGGATTATCGGAAATAGTATCGTGACCGTGAAGCAAGGCACACTCACGGGCTGGGCGCATGTCGTGAAGCGACAGCCGTCGGGCACTTCAGCCTATACAATTCGTGAAGCGTATCGGCCGCCGCCGCTGCACCAAATTGAAAATCACCTGGACATTGCAAGGGAAGGCCAGTCGACAAGCCATGCAATCTTGCCTAATCATATCCTGGTGCAACTCCTGTCACCTATTCCACAAAGTTATGATGCTGCACGACCTATTGCATTACCCGATGACGAGGCTGTTGATCGAGCTATCCGAGTTTTTGATCGAAACTCTAGTCTTGATGGACACAAGGTCGGAGTCATTTACATTGGCGAGGGCCAGACTGATGAGGGTGAGATTCTGGCAAACATGTCTGGAAGTAGCGACTACATTGAGTTCCTGAACAACTTGGGGACCCTCACCAGACTGAAAGGTGCGACGTTTAATACCCAAGGGTTGGATCGCGAATACGATACAGATGGAGAGTACACATTCTGCTGGCGTGATAGAGTGACCGAGATTGTGTTCCACGTCACGACGCAAATGCCAACCAACCTCGAGCGGGACCCCTCGTGCACTTTGAAGAAGCGACACATTGGCAATGACTTTGTCAACATCATTTTCAACGACTCGGGCAATCCATTCAAGTTTGATACGTTTCCGAGTCAGTTCAACTTTGTCAATATTGTCATCACCCCGGCCTCGCGAGCTTCTTTTATCGTCCGACGAGAGACGAAGTCGGAGGCTGACTTGGGTCAGCCATTTTACATGGTCAAGGTCATGAGCAAGCCAGGCTTCCCACCAATCTCGCCGGCATCGGAAACCAAGATGGTATCGTTGCGAGCGTTGCCCGGGTTCATCCGACTGCTGGCTCTTAACGCGACCATGTTCGCCATGGTGTGGCATAGCCAGGAAGGCGGAGAGCATATTTCCTCTTGGACAAGTCGTCTCCGCGAAATTAAACGTCTGCGGGAACGCTATGGAAACAGGAACACGACTGTGGCGCCGTCGCCTCCTGGGACGTCGTTGTCGGGTGGCCCGACTCCAGGACTTGGAGACAGCTCGCGAGCAAGCACTAGTGTGCGAGACAGTTTGAGCAGCCTTCGCCGAACCAGCGTGGCAACATTCTTCACAAGTCCCAGCGAACAGGCTTCCCATCGGTCGTCTGTACTATCTACATCTACAACCACGAACGATACAGAGGTGGGATTCTTGGCCAATCCCGCCTGTTCTGTTGTGGACTCTGTCGATTTCACAAAATGGGCATCCTAAACGGGGCCCTTTTTCTTTTGTTTTGATGAGTGGAAATGAATACTGGAATCTGGTTTGCGGGTTGCATCCAGAGGCAACAAAAAGTTTGGGAGGCGTACTCTGATTTGATTGTTGATTTTCAGCGGTTCATGTACAATCGTCTTGGGTGTTGTTCTGCTAGAATGGTGCTCAACGTTTTGTATTTTGCATACTATACCACTTAGCTCGATGCAAGGAGGAGGGCTGTATTTAAATAGCGATGTGATTCAAGGTTGGCAATATGATTGAATTTCAGGAATGTCTCCCGCAGTCCTACACTTTACCGATGCTGGTGTGACTACTTGATTCACCATTAGGACACATTGAAAGATAAGAATGCCAGCTACTGATACATGATACCACAGGCACCGCGCTCATCCCTGAAAAATGACCTTGTAAGATTTTCCAAATTTCTCAACGAATAAGTCGAATGCGTTGTGCGCAGATTGAGGGTCAGGTAATTCCGAGCCGCATTGTATGGGAGATTGGTGGTGATTTGCGCTGAATTATTACCTTCTACCCACTGTATGCTAGTGTCTGTTGGTGGATGACTGGCGGCCCATTATTATAAGTTTAAGCGCCAACGCGTCTTGTTTGTACACTGCAGCGGCCGCCGGCATGCTTTCATCCGTCAACGTTGGGGACTCGAAAACCCTCCAAAATCTGTACTTGGCAATCTACAATGCCTTTCCCCTGATAAGGGACTGAAACATCACCCACTTACGGTAATAGAATCGATCCCGCCGTCGCAGGCAGCGGCAGCGCGCCACGATGCCGGCTTCTGGGGACGATGAGATTGCTAACTTGGTCGCCGATGTTGTCGCTGGTACGAGAACGCTGACTCCGCTCTAAAGACTCCGAAGAGCTGAAGCTGTAACTTTTTTTGGGAATATTTGCTGACAGATTCATACTCTCGACAGCCTCCAAGCTTCCCCCCAAAGCACGCGCGACCCTCATCAAGCCGTCCATCAACAGCCTGGCGTCGCTCGCGTACGAGCGCGGTCTGCTGCCTGACGCGCTCGACGCGCTGCTGGAGCTCGTCACGACGCCCAGCTTGCTGGACCAGGCGAGCTTGGGCGTGCTCCTGCGCGGACTGTACCCGGTGACGCGGGTGTCGGCCGCGTGCGTGCTGCGCGTCGTAGGGGCGCTGGGCCACGGCCGGCTGAAGCCGGCCATGGCGATCCAGGCGCTGCTGCTGCGCTGGCTCGTTATGGTGTACCACGTACTGGAGACGCCGGGCGTCTTGTCGCAGGCGTACCCCGTGCTGTTCAACCTGCTGGATACGGCGGCGATTCGGCCCCAGCTGACGCATCTCCTGGCGCTGATTACGAGAAGGAAGCACGTGCGGCCGTTTCGCATTCAGAATCTGTAGGTTGCTTTTTGTGAAGGTGTGTATGTTGTGGAAACTGAGACTGGGACTAATGATGACTTGGGGGGAAAAGGTTGAATCTATCGCGGCAAACGGGTAATGACCCAACGCTGGTCGGCTTGCTGCGCGTATATAAAGATTACTACCCGGAAATCATTGTCGGCGAGGCAGTGCGCGGCCGTGCGTCCGCGTTCAAGGTACGATGTCGATGTCTATGGGGGTAAACGTGGGACGGGGAATTAACCTTTGGAGCAGCATCCCGATCCGTCATGGCGAGAAAGGCTAGACGCGCTGCAAGAAGCGCACATGCAACAGACGCAAGAGCGCATGTCCCGGCCGCGCGACGCTTTCCGCGTGCACAAAACCGTCGGTCGCGGCTCGAGAACCAAGGCCCTGCCGTCTGTGCATACATCACACGCAACCGAGGTACGTTTGAGCGGGACAAGATCAGCACTCATGTTGACAAGATGACTAACATTGAGCCATGACAACGTAGGACTCGATCACGCTGGAAGAAATCGAAAACGTGCAGAGCTTCGTGGAAAAGATGGACAGGCTCGAACTGCCCAACCAGCTGGTCGCGGTGCTGGCCGACCCGCTGCTCCAGAAGCTGCTGCTGCTGCGGCCGAGCGGCGAGTCGTTTTTGCGCGTCGCCAACTGGCTCAACGCGGCGCTGCAAGACGTCATCGACGGGGATGCAGACGAGACGACGCTGTGGGAGATGATGGAGGTTGTGCGGGACTTTGTCGTGCAGACCAAGGTGAGAAAAGACGAGAACGACCAGCTCTGAAACTGAAACTGGATGTGTTGCTAATGGTGCAGAATTTGCCGTCAACGATACTGAATTTCTTTGCGCGCTTCTTTCAGCTCTGGAGTGGCTCGGGGAATAAAGACTGCATCTTTAAGATCCTGGCGTATTCGCCCCTCCATGACTTTCAAGGTAAACAGCATCTTTTGTCCTACACATGTGCATGGTTACACTCGAGTTTGGTGTCTAACACGAAAGTTAGAACTATATCAGTCTGTTTTCCAGCCGCTTGAAGCTGCCGTTGCCGACAACCAGCCGGCCACGCAGCTGGGCTTGCTCAACATGTACACCAACCTCGTCCACCACTGGGCCTCTCTTTTGAAATCTAGCAACAACATCCCGGCACATGCGAGCCGCACCATTACCAGCACCGTGCAGCATGCCGGCACGCTGGCCCTCACCCTCCTGCAGACCAGTCCGACGCTGTCCAGCGAGTCGGCCATCCTCGCCTTTTACGAGCAAAACATGGCGCTGCTCACCGACGACACGCTCAAAAATTACATTTACATCGAGCTGCCACCCTCTGCGCTCATCTACCTACTCGTCTTTAGCCAGTCGCTGGCGACCGTCGCGCGCCTCTGCCACATCATGGCGTCGTACAAGAAGGGCTTCGAGACGGCCATGAAGATTCGCGGCAGCCCCGACACACCAACCATTGACGCGTCGTCGTACACGCACATCGATGTGAACCGGTACAACGGCAACCTGCTCGACATTGTCAACCTGCACTGGCGGATGCACGCGTTTAGCGTGGAAAAGGAGGTGGAACAGGGGTGCATGGTGCCGGGGCCGGCGCGCGCGCGGCTGGAGCGGTACGTGGCGGCGGTGGACCGCGGGTTCACGCTCGCGGGCATGCTGTCGCTGTCGTACTCGCCGCAGTTTTGTCTACAGAGCATCGAGACGCTGCGCGCGCTCGAGGACCGCCAGATTGCCGTCGACGCGGCCATTGAGACGCGCCACGCGGGGCCCGTCTCGCAGGACAGCCTGCGCAAGCTCGGCACTTCGGGCGGCATCCACATCAGCTTCAACGGGTACCGGGCTAGCGTGCTGGAGACCCTACGAGGTAAGGGCCTCAGCGGCGTGGAGGAGCTGCTCAAGGTGAGCATGCCGTCGGTGGCCAAGGCGATTGAGAGCTGGGTGAGCAGGGAGAAGTAAGGGAGGTGCCGTTGTATTACAACGGCGCTAGGTTGAGCGGTTAATGACGAGACACGATGGATGATGAATACACTATTATTACTGGTAATTCCGCTTGACTGGGAGCGCAAGGCTGCAGTCGTAGCAGCCTGTAAGCCATGCGGGCGACTTGTGACGGACATGGCGGTGACCAAAGGGCGAGTATGGGTACTTGTAGAGGGTTTCCCTTCATTTGAACTGATTTTTATTCAAACCTACATGTTCTTGTTTAGACTATTCTGCCGACGGAGTTCAAGCGTACTGACACTAAACAGCAGCATTGGGCATGCGGCTGACCTTTGGGCGTCGAATCCTTGGAGCTGAGCCTGCTCATGTGACTTGTAATGAAGTATCAGGATCCTTTGAAACCCCGCACTGAGGTGTGTTTATCCTACACAATATATGAGGATTCTCTGTACCTTTCGGTATCTTATATCTTCGTTGCTCAGATACCTTCAGGCTGACAAAGCATCACTTATAACATCAGCATCATCACTACTGCGCTAGCTGATCCATTTATCGAACAGCTATACAAGAGAATTCATGGGTTGCTGGAAGATTTTTGGCGAAAAACGTGGTGTCGATGCCGCTAATACCGCTACTCCCGCGTCTTCTGTAGCTGGCGAGCTCCCAGCCCAGCCCGGAACTCAAGCTGGAGAGCGGCAGTCCACGACGAATCGCGGAAAGGAAGCGGCCACGGCCAAGCACTCCCACAGAGAGACACATCAAGATTCTCATGATACACTGCAATTACGTGAATCATGCTGGGCAAAGGCCACCAAGGCGCTACAGAACACCAGGCCAAACGAGTACAAGGCGCTGGAGCAAATCAAGTTTAGGGATGAGAGCCAGGGACTAGATGATCCGGCTCATCTGCTGAAATGGGCAGAGCTGAAAATGGATGACGGCCAGAACGTCCCCCGTGCATTCGAATCCACCATTCGATACATTCTCCAGTTCAAGGACGTTGTAGTAGCTGTCGCGAATTTTGATCCCTACAAAGCCGCACCAGTTGTTTGTCGGGGCTTTTACGTGGTATTAGAGGTAAGCCACCCTTCCGCGCATTTTGAGAACCGCAGCTGAGGCGAGTCTTTCTGACAACTCGAAACAGGCATACCTGGGCTAATATGCCCTCTCTCGAGAAATACTCAGAGACCTAAACACCGTCACCTCCAACCTCAGCCACTGGGCGAATGTAGAAAACTTGTATCTGGGGACGACGAAGAATGGCTCGAATAAGTTCAATCCGCTCGAGCCCAAGCTGGTCAAGTTATACACTGGGATACTCAATTTGGAAACCGTGCTGGTCATCTGGGTCTTGGCTGGCCGTGCAGGTATGGCTCTGCATGAATGCCAGACGTAGCATCCTCTCACGATGAACCAGGCAAACGCGTTCAACAAGCCAAAGCAACTGCAGATTGGCAAAATTTCATCAAAGACATAAATGCCGACCATGAAGCTTGTGAAAGTACCCTGGGGGAATGCAAGCTGAAGATCGACGAATTCAGCAAGATCAAAGCATGGATATCAGACTATCGCCCAGAGGAAGCTCATAATAACGCTTTGAAGAGGACTGGCGTCGGCCAAAAGTATCGGACATGCGGGCAATGGTTTCTGGACACTTCGCAATTCAAGACTTGGTCCTCCGTAGGACGCACCACAGACCAGAAGACTCTCTGGCTTCGCGGCACAAGTAAGCACTACATAGCGGCCTTCTATAAGGCCCTGAACTTGTGTGCGTTGGAGGGATGTGGGAAAGTTAGTCAGCTCGGCGTGAATGTAGGGTTAGCCCGAAAGATGGCTTGCTTACTATGCTTTAAAAAAAAACGATGAACGATCCCTATTTAGCCATGTCCCCATGGTGCAGTATAGCCCTCTCCCAGGTCTAAGTCAAAGCCTCCAAAGCCTACATCACACTGTGTATTCCATAGATCAATGGCTGCAGCAAAGTACGTTTCACAAAGAACTGGGTCTTCCCTCAAGAAGCCGATGGCAACTTGATCATCCAGTGAACCAACCCCATCCCAATTTGAAGCGACGGCCACTCCACGAGGAATTTTTAAGCAGGTGATCGCCGGGTACTGGGCGCTTCCGGCATTCGGTCTGAGGTTGTATCGACGGCCTGACCAGACATGATAAACCGCAAAGGCAGCATGATGCCACCAAGACCAACCATGATGTTCCAGAATAGACGTGATTGTGACAAGCGCTGACACAGCCGCGTCGCGCGGCCTATCCCACCATAAGCATATGTTGTCGGGATTTTTATTGGCGAAATCCGCACGGAGATCCGCAAAATCATGCAACAGGATCCATAAAATTGAGAGCAACCAAGTGCGCTTGGCTCCTTGGTGCCTGAAACTGGCTGATAGCGCATGCGCCTCCACCATGCGCCTCAACACCGCTCCTACTAATCCGTCCGTAGAGCCGCATCCATCTGAAGCGCGTTCGCTCTCACTAACGTGTAGGAGAAGCTCCAGTCTCACCGCTTCTCCAACGCCTGCCGCTTCAATTAGCATCCGGGTAAAATTATCGTCTCCCGCCCCGTAAGAGTGGTAGTCAGCTATCGCCCGCCAGCCGGCGCCGAGACAAGCCAGATGCGAATCATTGCCTTCCAGCCATGATTTACAACCAACTGGTATGATAATACCGTCTGCAACCGCAGTGACAAATTTCTCTGAGATGCAAGGGCCTACAACCTTGACCAAATCTTCATAAGGGCTCACTTCATGGCGAGATTTGACCAAGTGAACATGATAGTTTGTGGTCAGTACTTTCCAATCAGGTACTGGGAGTCGGAATTCTGTAACCGAGTCGACGAAATGATGAAGCGAGTCGCAACCTCCATTCAGTGAGCACCGCGAGCTATTATGCTGAGTATTCGACTTAAGCCTCTTCCGGAGTTCGCCGCAGACATTGCTAGCAGTAGCAACCATACTTGCGTCAGCCCCGAAAGCCCGAAGCCTTTCAAGAGCATCAATACTAAGTTCTGCTGCTTCTGCTGGCTCTACGCTGACCTTGCCTTTCGGGCACGTCTGGCAGATCGGGTTCGCGAGACTGCTCGGCAGAGACTCAACTAGTCCAAATATCAAGTCAACAGGTCCGAAGCCTCTGTTCCACTCCTGGTTATTCTTCCCAAGGTTTGGCACCGGCGGACGACGGTCCCACCAAGTAAGAGTCTCCCAAGGAACGGACCCAAGTTGTACGGAGCCAGCATTTGGGCTTGAATTCGTACGGGTAGTGCAATTGTGCACCACACTTCGGTCGCCAACGTGCCTTTCCTGGTTTGATATGTCGTGCTGAGCTGAAGTTTCCATGCCTAGCACTAGCACACTAATGGATGCTAGAACGGGTTAGCTTTTGTTGCGACAAGGTGTTTACGATACAAAAAAGGGGGGGGGGGGGGGGGGGGCAAAA
>JAPFSE010000269.1:0-24604 GCA_030777785.1 Beauveria caledonica | reverse complement strand
CCTATTAGAATAGTAGTGTTTTAGTGTAAAAGTAGCCCTGACCGGAAACTTTTTGTGGGTGACTGTACCTTTAGACGTTGGGTAGGCTGCACGGGTATTGGACGCTAGAGGGGTCCTAGGAGCCAACTTGGACCCAAGAGGCGGGACTCGACAGTACCTAAGGTTAGGTCGTGTGGGCAGCACCACCCCCAGTGGTTCGCAGCGGCTCCCGTTGGAGCACGTCACCAATCTACTCTTTTATTACAGGCAGCAAGGAGAAATCAAGATTAAAATTAAAATAAATAGCGAATTAATCAATCGTCAGGCCTACTCCTGCCACAAGCATGAAAACCTCTACAGTTGGGCACAACCAGTCCTTCGCCCATCTCATTCTTCAGCCACGCCGAGAATCCCATCCAAAAAAAAGCCAGCCAGACCATCCTATATGTTCAACAACCATGTTAGCACGCTTTCCTCTCTCAGCTGCTCCAACCAAAAATCAGGCATTTCTCTGGCGTCAGAGAGAAGATTAATGTCTCGTCCTCTCAGCATCCTCGAGCCTCGCCAACGACAACAGCCATGGTTCCTAAGCCCTTGACACTAATCTGACTAAGGATGACGATACAAAGGTTTTCATCATACGCCGTTCAAAGCAAGTCAACAAGTCAACAAACAGAAAATCATCTTACCTTGTAACTCCGTGGGTATCCGTTAACGTCATTTCGTTTCATTAATCATAATCAAGAGAGTCAAGTCCCGCTTCCACAACATCCCATGTTCGTTTCCGCAGATCAGGTTTCGGTTCTCGCCTGGCTTGCTTGGTCCTTCTTTTCTTGCACTTCTTGCCGTCTCGTGGCTTGTTGGCGGTTTGCGCGTCAGGCTGGCCTCTGCACGTATCCGGCTCTTCAGCAGAGTTTCCTGAGTGCGGCTTCTTCGATGCTTTTTCCTTGGCGCGTTCAAGCTCTCTAAGTTCTGAATGACGAAAGATTTCGATTTGTTCATCTGTCAATGTCCGTTTCACGCCATCATCGTAGTAGCCCAAATCGTCCTCTTCTTCCCAATACTCTTCCGTCTTGTCATAATTACTGATGGCCTCCGGGTTCGGCCAAACAAATTCCTGCTGAAACTTGCTCACTTCTGCACTGGAGAAGTGGGCATCGTGGAATGCGGCCAACTCATCCTTGTGTAGGTTAGCTTGTAGAGCAAGGAAAAGGCAGGGGCGTGGTCATACAGGTAGAATAGTTGGTACTTTGAATGTTTGGATTCCCTGCGTGTCGTGAACTGGCATTCTCGCGCCCACGCACAGTCGTGGTTGTAAAGGGTCAACAGGACAGAGGGCTAGGAGAAGAGAACAAGGACCAGGCACCGAAAAGCTATCACGTGCCCCACTTTGAAGAGTAGACGCGACGCGGTGACTGCCCAGGCAGTGGTGTCAGTATAAAAGTGTTAGAATCAATGTTGAGAATTGATTCAAATCTTCGAGCATTCGCCAGTCATAATTTCAGTCAAAAATAAGCTAAAGGAAACAACTCGCTGTTTCAAGGGCCGATTTCAGCTCGACTTGAGCAGCGCCAGCGCACTCTCGAATGCTCGAACGACTTCAACATCTACCAAAAAGTCAGCAGTAGCGTACTATCACTTGTCTTTGATACGAACAATGTTTTTGCTTCTGTGAAAGCTTCTCCTCGGACAAGTTGACAAAGCGCTGCCTAGTCTGCAAACGCTTCACGGATCGGGCATCGTCATGGGAAGATGCCGCAGTAGCCCAGACTTGGAAATACTGGTGGTGGGTTAACATGAAGCTCGTTCGTACAAGTTTTCCGTTGTTCACATGCCTTGGATAGAGACTCTGCTTCTTTCAGGATCGCAGTTTCTTCTTCGCTAGCCTTGGATAGGGCAGCCTCATATCGTGACTCAAACCCTTCCCAGTCGAACGCATGTAGTTCCTCTAGGGGTTCTGGAGATGGCGGATCAGGAAGTTGGTGCTGTGGTGACTCCGGAGATTGGCTCCGAGAGGACAGGTCTTGTTTCTCATCTATGTGGCCATTGATGGCTGGGACACGGTCGTCGTCTGAGAGATGATCTAGGACGCCATTTGGTTCACTTGGCGGCGTTGCCATGATGTAGAATGATCGATGAAATCCGACAGTAGACTATCCGGAGGCAACAGCTTGGATTGAAAAGCTGGAGATGATGGCCGAAGTGCACATAAGATGAAAAGGATGTCTTGTTGGCAGGGACGAGGCGCCAAGTGGCGACGCGAAGCTTCCTGGCGGGAGGTGCTTGTACAGGTGGTTTGCACAGGTCACTGTAATACAGCGCACGACGCCCTGTAGGCACGGTATCGTGGTGTTCAAGTGCCTGGCTTTTAGCGGGCTCGACTGCTAAATCTAGCGCTGTACCTACAAGCAACTCAAGTGTCCAGGTACCAGTGTACCTGCCTGGGCGGAGGTGTGGAGGTTCAAGTTGCTACCTTAATGTGGGTTGGCGATGTTTTTTGTCACCCGCTTGCGGCCTTGCATTCAACCTCAACCATCAGCTTTGATTTTTTTTCAGAAAGAAAAGTTTGCAAGATGGTAGAGTCACAAGGCTCACCATGCCGCATTACAGTCATGGCCTCGGGCTTTGGTTCCAACTTCCAGGCCCTCATTGACGGCATTACCAGCGGCTCCCTCCCACAAAGCCGCATCATTGCGCTCATTACCAACCGCAAGACTGCATATGCTACGGCGCGTGCCGACAAGGCTGGCATCCCTTGGCAATACTTTAACCTGATCAGTAACGGCTTTCAGGAAAAGGGCGAGACGGACGAGGCCAAGATCACAAAAGCCCGTCAAAAGTACGACGCCGCTCTTGCGGCCAAAATCCTTTCAGCGCCGCAGGACCAGCGCCCGGAGCTGATTGTGCTCGCTGGCTGGATGTACGTCTTTTCGCCAGCCTTTTTGGATCCTATTGACAGGGCCGGCATCCGCATCATCAACCTGCATCCCGCCATGCCCGGCGAATTCGACGGCGCCAACGCCATCGAGCGTGCCTTTGCCGCCTTCCAGGCCGGTACCCTCGCTCGCACGGGAATCATGGCGCACTATGTTATTGCTGAGGTCGACCGTGGCGCGCCTATCCTCGTACAGGAAATTCCATGGGATGGCGAGGATCTAGAGGCGCTTAAGGAAAAGATTCACGGGCACGAGCATGCGCTGATTGTTAATGCGACAGCCAAAGTGGCTAAAGAGATCATCGCGAGTCGGACATGATTTGTTTAAACATATGAAAATCAAGTATAATGTTTCAAATCTAAATGCTGGGCAACATGGTAATTTTTTTATGTTGGGGACTTTCTTGGGTCAAACAGCGGCTATTATCGCCGTATATCAAAAGAAATTATTGAAGGTTTAAAGACTTCCTAATTAAGAAAGTATCACATGAACTGGATCGTATTGAACGATCTCGGTTCTGCTGAGCCTGAAAGATTCGAATGAACGCAAGAGAGTACTCTATCAGCGGATCGGTTATGCCTGTCTGATGTTAACGTGACTAACAGAATACTCGGGCGTGTAAAAAGCTTCGGTTCAAGGGCGGAAACACTTGAAGGCAACCATCGACATCAGGAACGAACGCAGGATCCGAGCAAAGAAAAAAAAAAAAAAAAAGGGTAGGCCCTTGTGGCGGAGTGGTTACCTGTCGCAGGCGCCTTTGTGGAGTCCATCCACCTACCGTATGTAAGGTCGTTGGTTCGAATCCAGCCAGGCCGCAGTCTAACCCGTGTCTACCAGTACCATCCGCGTGACATGATACCTAGGCACACTCAAACGAGGCATCATCTGCCGCTTTCATCTCGCCTCGCCGGTTCTCTTTCCTCTTCTTCTTATATACCCTGAAACAACCTCCTCAGCCACTTTTGCTATCGCAAACAGCCACCCCAGTGATGCCGCATCAATCACCAGCCCCGCATCGGATCACCAATAGCCTGGCCAGCAACAACCGCCACCGCCGTTATGAGTTGCGACGTCTGCCTGCGCGGGCATGATGCTCAGAAGCTCCCGTTTCTTTGTCCAGTGGACGCGAGAAACCGCATCTATAGCAGTCGCGTCAAAAACTTGCAGCTTCTTGTCGAAAACCAAAGTCTGTGCAGTCAAATAAACACCCTAATAGATGGCGCGGAGGCCGTCGATACGAGCGCAGCTGCCCGAATTTTGGCCGATGACAGGACCAGGCAAATTCTGGACTCGTCGGACAGACTTCGACGAGAGATTCGCGAGGCAAAAGAGGAAATACGGCACAGGAGAGCTGCCATTTCTGCCCGCCGGTCGCAGCTTGCCGCGGCTTCTCAGGGTGTCGCCGATCGCCGCCTCAAGGATCAGCGCGACGTGGAGAAGTCGACGCAAATGTTCAATTTCCGCTGGTCTCAGACCGCAGAGGACATGGCTAGCACGCGTTCCTTCTTATGCAGGGAGGCCATTAAGCTCTACGGTCTGAAGAGAACACGAAAAGGTAGCTCTGGCCGTTACGAATACTTGCTCGGCAAACTGCCAATTATAGACCTCAGAGACATGGAATGTAAGTCATCTGCGATTATCATGCTATCATATACGCCATACTGATTGAAGCGTAGCTCAAGCACCAGAAGCCATATCTTCTTCACTTGCCCATACATCTCACATTTTAATGCTCATCGCTCATTATCTCGCTGTGCGCCTACCAGCCGAGATCACGCTGCCTCATCGCGACTATCCGCGGCCGACCATATTCAATCTTACAGGTTCATATAATCATGGTCGTGTCCTATTTCCTGGGACGCCAGGAGCCACCACAATTCTTCAGGAGCCACAATCAACAGACTCTGGACATTCGCCAACACCACGACCACTGTACATTGACAAGCCATTACGCCAATTTGCAAAGGAAAACTCTGCCGCCTTTTCCTTCTTTCTCGAAGGTGTCACTTTATTAGCTTACAATATTGCTTGGCTCTGTTGTTCCCAAGGCGTATCAATAGGCGACAAGGGCTCATTTGACGATATTTGTAACATGGGCAAAAATCTCTACAGTCTCTTTGCCAGTTCATGTTTTCAAGGTCCGCAGCTCCCAAATACAGCAAAGGACGAAAACAGGCCCGTCACAAATAAAGAAGAGGCGGCTCCCAGTTGGATAGGTCGCTACTCGCATGGAACAACATTCTACGCACTCGGCGGAGCTGATGGTACCGAATTGGTCAGGACTTTCAAATTGCCAGGCCCAATGAAGCTTGCCGACAAGCTGAAGAAGAAAATCTTGGGTGAGACATCAGTGCCCGACTGGGAGCTCTTGGATGACGACGCTTGGAAAATAGACGATGCTGCGGGATTCGACCATGCCAAAGAGGCCTCTATAGTCGGGCCCGAACCACCGAAAACAGAGTCCAAAGGATGGATGAAAGTCAAAAGTAGATAGGTATATATGACTAGTACTGCTACTAACTAGTAATATATTGACCCTGAGAAACGGGACACAGAAACAAGTACAAATGAGCATGACGACAAAGGTTCTTTCAATTAATTCACCCTGGGTATCTTCCGTTAAATCCAAATACACAGAAAAAAACACATTTCCTACTCTTTCCCTGTCCCTGTCGCAATGGATCTCCGCAGCGCCAGCCGCCAGCCCGTGCCTGAACCTTTTACCAGTCAGCCGCTGGCGGTTCTTTCTTTTTATTGCCGCGGGTAGCTCTGGGCTCGCCCAGACACCGTCGTCCCAGCCTGGCTCCGGGATCGCCTCAGTATTCATCGTCGTACTGCGCTTCGATGATCTCCGGGACCCGTTCTCGACGCCACTGCAACGGGTCCTGCCAGGCGTGGGTGCCGTCGTGCATCGGCAACCACTCGAGCGGAGGCTCCGTCAGGTTGCCTCGGCAGGCCGGATCTAGCTCGTCAAAGAACCACTTCCACGGGTCTTGCCAGGCCAGCGTGCCGTCCTTTAGCGGCGCCCAGGCAAGCTCGGACCAGGTCCGGACCTCTTTGACCCGCGGCTCCGAGCCGAACAGTGAGTCCGTGCCCGAGCAGAGCACGACGGCGGCGGCGGCGGCGGAGTTATCCTTGTGCTCCTCCTCCCAGGCCATCGTGTCGTCGCCAGCAGCGACGACGGCCCCCTGCTTCATGTTAGCGATGCTGCCAGCCTCCCAACAGGTAGCCACCTGCAGGCCACAGCCTCCGCTCGCGAGGATGTTCCCCGCGAGCCCCCGCACCGGATTGAGGTACTCGCTCCGTCCCAGGTACAGCGCCAGCTGGCGGTGCCCGTACGACGTGCGCTGGCTCTGCGACGGCGACTTGCGGACGCCGTGTCTCTGAACCGCCTCCGCAGGCCGCTGCTGCTGTCGTCGTTGGAGACGGACCCCCTTTTGGTCCGCCATCCATCCTGGTCTCCCCCGCTGAGTCGTCGCCGGCCAGTCTTGTTGCGGCCACGAGCGCATGCCGGCAGACCCCAGCGGCTGGGAGGTCATGGGTGCTTCTGGACCTCTCGAGGTTAGGTCCATCTGCTCCATGAGATTCGTGGTGGATGCGAAGAGCTCATCGTACGCATCCAGCTCGTCGTGATGGCTGTTCCGTACGGCCCGAGGGTTCCCATCTGTGAACCCTCCCGATGATGCCGTTGGCGCTCCAGCCCATCCAGCAGCCCCGAGGAGAGAATAGAACCCGCTTGTCTGATTCATTCTCTGTGCTGCTTGTACTCCTTTCTCCCGAATGGCCCAGGTTTGTTGTTCGCTCAGCGGTCGAACTCCAACGGTACTCGGCCGCGGGAGACTGAGAAAGCCGCTGACGAAGGTGGGCGGAGCTGGGAGTCGCGATGAAGCGAGTTCGCGTTGCTCGAAGGAGGGAAAGTTTGTTTGAAGCTCAAGAACCTGGATGGTTCTTGAGAGAGCAGATCCCCTGTATCTAATCTAGTGAAGTGGTCAACCAGAAGGCTCATAAAAAAAGGTCGAGGGAGGAGGGACAGCGGCCGCTCATGGGCGACGAGATGTAACGGCGAGGCATGATGTTTGAGGCAGGAAGCGATGCTCAGAAATAGCTGGGCCCCGGTGTAGAAGGGAGCGAGTGTGTTCATGGAGGGGGAGCGGAGCAAATGGGACACGGCAAGGTGTGTTCAGTGTATGTGGTGGTCAATGTAAGTGGCATCTACCTACATTGGGATAAGAAGGGTGCCGATCTGAATGCACGTGCTCAGATGAATGTTGTTTGAGCAAGTCACCTGCTTGAAGAGGACGATCGTCTTGTGTGGATTCGAGATTCGTTCAAACAAGAGGCTTAGGCTTTTTGTTGTGAAGATCAAAATGGGGAAAAGCGAGGCAACCTCTGAGAGGGCCTTCCCGCGTCCTTTATATAGTTGTCGCGGAGGCCCATGAATTCTCAACTTTCACCTGAACCTGGCTCGTGAACCTCCTCGCCTCCCACTTAATCCAGTTTTTCGTGTCACCAGAAAACGAATAGTTCCAAAATCGCGGCGTACGAGAAGCAGCACGGCCGCTGCTGTGCTGCGCCGGCCACTTGCATAGTACGACGGAGCCAACAAGGCGCAGTGAGCAAGATGACTCGTAAACGACGGCGAGAAAAGTAAAACTCCTCTTGAAAGATAGTACTTTGCATGTTGAAACAAGTTAGCACCTGTCGCGGTCCCAAAACACAGTCGATACAGTCTGCCTGGCTTTGCTTGGGACAGGCTGCCGATATGAGCAGGCATTCTCAGCCTAGCTTAGCTGTCCGTACGACGTAGGAGCAAGTGAATAGGTGCTGCAATGGGAGCTTGGGCCTTGGATGATTAACGGTATCGAATAGATGGTATCGCATCTTGTTTGCATCTTTGTGCTACTTCGGAGCAACGCTTCCTTTGTCCGCGCTATTTGAAACGTATATTCAGTTGCGAGCAGGAATTAGCTGCAGGGCAAGCCTACATATGCTGAGAAACCAAAAACAATCCATTTGCTCCCGCTTGAAATGTCCAGAAACACCAAAGCGCCACGCCATGCTCGGATGATATCCAATCCTTTGCCCCAAAACTTCAAAATTCGTCACCGTCATACTTGCACAGCAGGTGCGCCGACCCGACTGCAAGGCTACTATTTTCGGCCTCGGGCCATCAACCGCTTGTGCAGCTCGACAAAAATATCGCTCCAGTTTTCCTCCGTCGCTCCCATTGTCCGGCCAATCTTGGAAGTCAAGAACTCGCCAATCTTGCTCACGTTGAAGTGCTCTCCGTAAACCACTGCCACTGACAAAGCCATGTCCATATCCAGCCCTTTTGTCATGTTCCGGTTCTGGAGCTCCAGCGTGACTTGTACCCTCGTGTGCAAGGGAACTACTAAGAGTGACGTCACAATCTCAATGCTCGAGTCCGACGTCTTCCTAACTTGCGTCGGAAACGTAGAATTGACGCGACGTATCTGAGAAGAGACCTTGGTCGCTCTGTCCCACGACTGCTGAACGACGCCGAGCAGCTCTGGGACCTTGGTAGTACTCTGCTGAAGTGCCCGGGTGTAGTCCCGAATACACTGCAGGAAAAAGTCTCTCTCGACAGTCCGAGGAAGAGGGTCTTTTTCTCGACAATCGGCGATATACCACAGGTCAATCTGTGAATTGACTCCGCCTTGTTGAAACGATGTTACGTCAAAGACTATCTCAATCTCGCGCTTGTACGCCATAGACAAGGAAGTTCCGTTGACCCCGGTCACCGCCCAACCAAGTTGCTTTTCGAGTGCGTCCACGCGCCCTACATCTGTCGTGTTAGCAAACATTTATGCGACTGGCCTTGAGTTACCCCTCACCTTTGAGACTATTGACTTCTGCGCTACTCCAGCCACGGCAATCCTCCCTGATCTTCTCTGATTGGGCTATGTCGGCTAAGCAGCTGGCCTTCTTGGATGACAGTGAGTCGCTGCTCGCTTCAGCAGTTCGAAGCTGGAGCCGTAATTCGGCAATAAGCTCCTTCTTCGCGTCAATATCGGCATCCAAGGAAGATAGCTCTTCACGAGCAGAATCAAGCTCCGCAGGATCGCAGTCGGCAAGTTCTTTTGCAGCCTCCTCCAGAGTCTCGCGCTCCTCCTCCAGGCCCTCGTATGTTCGCGTGAGCTCAGGTAGCACCGTTTCCAACATGTCCATTTGTTCTTGTAGGACTTGGTAGTCCCCATCCATGTCACTGGAAATCTTGACAAGTCCCTCTCTGAGTCCTTCTTGAAGTTTCATCCTCCATTCATACCACATGGCTTTACTCAAAAGACGAGCATGTGTCTTGACATTCCTGAACTGGTTATCCATCAACGCCTTGACATCTGGCGTCGCAGTCATGTACTCCTGGAACAGTGGCGGATTGTCTTCTAGAGTGTCCGCCTCAATCTCCTTGACCATTCCCCGCCCTTCCGATATGTACTTTTTCAGTTCGCGGCAAGAATGTTGATAGAGCTCTAGCATTGGTACAGTGCAAGCACTCGCCACCACGCAGCGTTCCAATGACATGTCATCCTCGCCATTAGCGGTGGAACCGTCTTGTAGAGTTCCCGGGGCAGTAGTGTGTCGTCGTTTCGTCGTCTGCAATTCCATGAAGCGAATAGAAATCATGTTTAAAAAGTCTTGTAGATCGATTCGATCGCCTCCATTCTCCTCTGGGTGGCTTTTCCCGGGTGAATGAATATTTGTTCCATGTACGGTGTGATTTGCTTTCATATTATGTAGCGCTTCTTTGCGAGGGGTGGTCGTTTGAGTGGCCTTAAGCGGTGATGAAAGGCTATGGTGCATGTCTGGTGCAGCAATCTTACCACGGAACCCGGACATATCGCCAGAAATGCCACCCGTCTTGGTTGGTTTCTGCAGTCTAACGTTTTTGACAGGACTGCCCTGGTGACCACGCAGGCGCTTAACACCGTCGTTGTCTTCCGCATCCTCGTCGAGCTCCGGGGGGCGCTTACCAAGGAGGCCTCTGGCACTGCCAACGTGTAGGCTTTTGCGTCCCTTGAGTGGCCTTCGCGTAGGACTAAGGCTGTCAATCATCTCTTTCAAGTTGAACGTAGCATCCTTGTCCTCTCCGGGGCGGCCCAATCGCGAGACTGCGCGCTCACGCTCTTCTTCGTGAACTCGCTCATCATCAACCTCTTTGGAGAGGGCTTGTGGATCCTCAAATGATACTAGACGATGACCAGGTACAAACTTGCTTGCAGAGTCACCAATCGAGCTTCGACGGTCAAAGACCTCAGCAATTCGTGGTGACCCTAAGCCATTTCGATCAGCTCCGACGCCGGATACACGGCGACTTTCAGGGGTGGCAAAGTTTGCAAAGCTTTGCTTAGCAGAGCCAGGCTTGCGATTAGACACAGGGGTTGCATTGCTCGAAGTCTTGGCCGGCGATGGTGCTTGACTCTTGGTGGGAGATTTTGAGGGCGAGAGTCTGCTTGATCGCCTTCGCACAGGTGATGAAACTGGCGAACTATGACTCTGTGACTGATGGGCCCCTCGTACGGGCTGCAACGCGAGCGTCTTTTTCGGGGAAGATGATTTCCTGTTGGGTTGCGGAGTAGCCTGCTCTTCCAGGCTCGGTGATTTACCTCGCAAGGGAGGGAAACCATTGCTGGTGCTGGGGCTTTCGGAACCAGCATTGCGGGACGATCTTCGTCTTGGAGGCTGTTTCGCAATGGCATTGAAGATTGCAGTTCCTGGACTATTCGGCTTATTCGCTTCTTCCACCATAATTTGTCTACCAAGGCTGCGTCGTCCTTGACTATTCAAAATGCCCCCAATAGCCGCAGTCATATCCATGGCCCCCGTTAGCGCCATATCAGCAGTGGCGTCATCATCACCGCTTTGAGAGCTGTTTGCGGTATCGCGACGAGCTTCAATCGATAGAATCCGCCCAACGCTGGTTGTCATGTCCATTGTGGCGTCAGCTTCGTCCAGCTGATTGAGAGTCCGTCGGCGTGCAATGCCGATACTTTTGCGCTTCTCGTTGCCGAGAATACCGCCCATTGCCATTGTGAACTCCATGGACATTTCTTCGTCAGCGGCGCAATCGTCCGGCGTATCACCGTGGTTTGCAAACCGGATGCCGCCCAGCGCCGTCGTTAATTCCATTGTCGCCTCATCTCGTTGTGGGGTATCATTTGGTACATCTCGAACAGGACTGCTTTCTGGAGATTGTGCATGCAGAATGCCTCCGAGCGCTGTTGTGACATCCATAGACATTTCTGCCTCGTCACGGGTTTCGTTTGATATGTCAGCCTTGATAATTCGTCCCATGTTGTGGGTCATGTCCATCTCCATCTCAGCTTGAGTAACTTCGTTAAGTGAGTAGCTGGGTCGAGAGGGCGCAGATGTTGAGCTGGCTGCCGAACCGTTCTGTTTCTGTGTGTCTTTTCTGATCCATCCAAACGAAGGGATAACCTCTTCCTCTTCCTCCTCTTCAGCTTCCTCATCCCCCTCATCGTAGGAGTCATTGTCGAGCCGCTGCGTACCTGCCCGTTCAGCAGCAAGTCTGAGCGCTTCCTCGAGGGTTGAAGACTCATCATCGAAGGGCACCGAGCGATCCGAGGCAGCCGTAGTTCCAGTAACTTCTTCGGTGTCAATTGTCATCATCGTTCCGTCGTCCGAATCGCTATTTGACATTTCGTCTTCCTCCTCTGCATCCTCCACTTCTTCCACGCCATCCGCGGGTTCTGAATCGTCGCTATATAGAACAGAAGCGACACTATCATCATCTTCGTATCCAGTCGAGTTGAATGCGGAATCTCGCCGCTGCTGAGGAGTCGCCTGAGAGTGAGCGCTCATCATATTCGATTCTCTGCGAGACGAGTAGTCGGTCGAGGCAGTCGAGTCCGGCATATCTATGTCGTGGAAGGTGTGAAGTGTGGCTTCCGCAGCGAAAGATACTCTTCGATTTGCAAGTGACTTGCGGCGAGCATCTCGGCGTTCCTGCTCCTGGCGTTCACGGGCCGCTGCTTGCTGCTCTTCTTCGGTGCGCAAGGCAATTTTGGATGCAGCAGAGTCGCCGCTCCTCGAATTACGGGGAGATCTTCGACGAAAAGTATCATCACCGCCGCTAGATGCTCGTTTTGTCGATTGAAGTGAAGGTATTTCGGCGAGGGCTGACATGCGCGGCTTTAGAATTGATCGTGGTGCGGCAATAGACTGAGAGGTGTCAGTATTTGTACGTCTCGACTGAACATGTGCACATACTGCTCTCCTATTTGCTGTTCCAATTTTAAAACTATCCAGGCCACCCGGCCCTATGCTTTTGCTTCTCGCTTTGCGACTGGCAGCCAGCTCGCTGGCAATATCAACAGTCGCATTTTCTTTATCCCTAGCTTTGCGTATATCATGATGTGAACCAATAGATTTCCTCGCGCGTCTTGTGGCGGGAATCGTTGCGTCGCCGGGTGAAGACATGCTGACGGCGTTAACACAATATGTCAGGTTGCGAACGCGCTGAACGATGAGCGTGAACGACCGGCATCTAAAAGTGACGTTTCGCGCCAACCCGCGTTTGTTTACTTTCGGCCCGCTTTGGAAAGGTGCAGAGGTACGTACCGATTCGATGTGGGGATTGAGCAAAGTGAGTGGTCCCACAGAATCGATGGTGATTAAGCATCACGTGGGAGATTCTCTACCTCGCTTTGTCACGTGCGGCCCGCAACTCACCAATCATAGCGCTCGCCTAGGCAGCCAATCTAATTTTTGCAAGCCCTAAGCTGGGAAGAATTGCAAAAATTGGTGCGCCAGTGCCCTACACCTCCATCCAGCGCAATTCTAACGACCTTGACCTCACCCATCCCCAAACGACACGTCCTCTTGTAACGACAATCCCCAGGAGCAGGATCATTCAAGATGTGAGAATCACCGAACGAGCGCACGACATATATCTCGGCAACATTGTTTTGCTGACTATTTTCCCACATCAGGGCGACCGAGTTGACCGTCCAGTCGGAGCGTGCTTTCCAAAAGCAGCCTCACATCTTCCTCAACTCCAAGACCAAGGCCAAGAGCGCCAGACCTGGCAAGAACGGACGCCGATGGTACAAGGATGTCGGTCTGGGTTTCCGTACCCCTAAGACCGCCATTGAGGGTAGCTACATCGGTACGTGCGACAAGAGAAATATCGGCTCCATTTTCCACGACGAGCGCCGGTCGGCAACCCGAGACAAACACGGCGATTGGAAGCGCGACAATGGATTATGGAGCTGAGACGGACATGCAAAATCGGCATTTGTATTGGGCGGCAGTACTAACTCACGCAACAGACAAGAAGTGCCCCTTCACCGGTCTCGTCTCCATCCGCGGCCGTATCCTCACCGGCACCGTCGTATCCACCAAGATGCACCGCACCGTCGTCATCCGCCGCGAGTACCTTCACTTCATCCCCAAGTACTCCCGTTACGAGAAGCGCCACAAGAACCTGGCCGCTCACGTTTCCCCTGCTTTCCGTGTTGAGGAGGGTGACCAGGTCACCGTCGGCCAGTGCCGTCCTCTGAGCAAGACTGTACGTTGTCAATACGATATCTCGAGCGATTCTGTAGCAACAACCCCGAGTACTAACAGGTTTGCGTTAGATCCGTTTCAACGTTCTGCGTGTTCTTCCCCGTAACGGCAAGTCGGTTAAGAAGTTCTCCAAGTTCTAAAAATATTTTGGGGTCATGTTGTGGCATTTTTTGGCGTGATAAACAACAGCGGGATGGGAAATTCCCACTGAAGGGTTGGGCACCGGAAGTTGCTTTACACGATTGTACGGCAAATGCAATCAAAAATTTAAAAGAATAACGACTGCAATTGGATCATCTTGTGTGACGCTGGGCGATGAATCGACGTGAAGGTTGAGCCGACCTGCCGGACTTGCCCGTGCAGTGATGCGCAACGATCTTTGCAACAACGGGAACTGTACCAATTGCTGGACACTACAGAGACGTTCGTAAATCCGGTTTTGGCACATTGCTGCAACGACGCCGCCAAGTGCCGTGAAGACGCCGAAGTCAATCTCTAGTAGTACGCTTACTGGGCAAGGTTGAAGACAACTTCCAGGAAAACCCAGTAAATCTATGGCATTTGACGTGTATCCTTTGTACGCTTTCTACGCAGTATTTAACTAGTGACATGTCCGATGCATCATGATGCACATGAGCTTGTACAGTGCGTAACACAGTGTCGACAAAATCCGCACCATATCGATTCCATATTTGCTGGCACTTCTCCAACACCTGAGTAGTCAACCTTGTCTTCAACCCGCCCCGACATTCGCAATGGGTTGGCTACCGTCAATATTCGGAGGGGGGGCCTCCAGTGACCCCATTAGCAGCCTGGATCCCAAGCTCCGCGAGTTTCTTGACAAGGAATCTCCAGTCAAGTACAACAAGCCGAAAGCCCAGCCCTCGGCGCCATCCTCCGCGACAGCTACGGCGGCGCAAGCCCGCGCCGCGCCCGCGATTGACAGCGCAACGCAAGCCGTGCCTTCAGAAAGCTTGTACCAAGATGGCCGCTACGCGCATCTGTGGAAGAACTATCGGCCGCTGGCGCAAATAGAGGACGAGACGACGACGGAGCAGGAGAAGCTCGTGAAGATTCTAGATGGATACAAGGAGCGCAAGCAGGCCATTGGCATCGCGGCCCTGGAAAACTGCGCCGTTCAGCAAGAGGAATGGATCAACTGCATGAAGACCGGCAGCTGGTCCGACCAACTACAAATGTGCCGCCACCAAGTACAACGCTTCGAGCGCTGCTACACCATGCAGTCGGTACGGACCGCTCCCGCTGCTCACCTGCACCGTGCCTCAACAAACACCCTGCTAACCTTTTCTTTTCTTTTTTCGTTTCTTAGAGATTTCTGCGCGCGCTCGGATACGGCTCGGTGATAGACCGCCCCCCGCAGGTCGAGGAGGATATCCAGATGCACGCCGACAAGCTGTTCAGCCGCATGTTGGACCACGAACGGGCCGTCGCCGAGGCCAAAAAGGAGGGCCGGCCGGTACCCGTGTTCGAGTCCGTCGTGCCCCGGCCGTCCCAGCAGACGCCCGCGCCCGCCGAGGAGGTCGAGAAGACGTGGCGCGACACCCTGGCCAAGCTGCCCGAGGACGAGCGCGAGGCGGAAGAGGCCGCGCTGCGCGCCGACTACCAGACAAAGGAGGACGTGGCCAGGCACATCAAGGGGATCATGGACGCCAAGAAAAAGGAGAGAGAAGGGCGCCAGGCCGCGGGGGAGGCGACCCTGACGGATACGCTGTCGGCGCTCTGGTCTGGCGGGAAGAGCAGCAAATAGAGGAGGGGCCTGTAGATGAGACGCTGTGCAAGCAAAGACTGGCCTGTTTCCAGCGGAGGGCGCAGCATATATGTACAATATTTCACCTATCACGACAATCAGCGAAATGATTTTGCTTGACCTCGAAGGAAACCCCATGCCCTACTTGCTAGCCCACGGCCGACGAGACTCGATATTTTACTTTTCAGCAGACTTTGCTCTCTGGCTTCATAGTAGCTGTTAAGCGACCATCCTTCAACAAGTAAAACGGATCCCGTGGTCTAGTTGGTTATGGCATCTCGTTAACACCGAGAAGGTCCCCGGTTCAAGCCCGGGCGGGATCACATTTTTTGCCGTTGAGACGAATGCTCTGCCTTTGTTTTTTTCTCTTCTTTCTCTTTATTATTCTTTTTTCCAGATTTTCGCTATTCGCGAATCTCAAGAATTGCAGAATTTCGGCTTTCTATCTAGCAGAGGGCACCTGGAATATGGTAGTATTTGCGCGTAGGGCCGTAACCACTTGACTACGTACCGTGTGATTGACTGGTGCAAAACGACACTTCAGAGGGCCATGCTCGTGAAATGAAGACCACAGTACCAAATATGTTAAACACTACAGGAAAAAAAGAAATACTAGAAAAAGTCTTGTTATGTCTACTCATGCGTCGAGAAAAGCAAACTGGCTGCATAAAGAGTGCTGATGTTTACGCGCCCCCCTTACCCTACACATAAATGCCTGTTGAGAACCGTCACCTGCCGAGCAAAGGGCCGCAACACCTCGCGCCTCCTCAAAAAAAAAAGAAGGTCACCGACGAGACCCTCAAGATTGAACGCGAGAGCACCACCAGCGAGTTCAGCGAGGTGGCCTCTTTCGTTTCCGGCAAGCACAGCAAGGAGGCCTTTTCTAACGGCGACCCCGAGCATGGCGTCTAGACCATCGGCCAGGTCATGGGCCCGATTCACGATATCTCTACCTGCGATGTTCTCGTCAAGCGCATCCAGTGCTGGAAGGGAAGAAGAGTGTAACGGACGAAACGAATAGCCAAGACCTTTGTAGAGTTGAACAAGAATTCAGGGTACTTGGCATCAGAGAGCCCGTAGTAGTTTAATCTAGGAACTAGCCTTGGAAGGACGAGCAGAAGATATGCTGCAGACCCTTGGAAATACATGTGCATGTATTGGGCGTTCCGTTGAAAAATAATGTAGCATGGCTTGTCACAGAGAATGGAACAACTGAAAAGATGTCAGGACGAGAAAAGATGCTCCACAGAGGAGAGAGAAATGATCATGTTGCGCCTCCCCCCAAATGTCTATATCCTAGAAAGAAAACCCGGTATCCTGCGCCATGATGCATGCATATGTATTTTTTTTATTGCCGAGACAGACGGGCGGCTTTGAAGCGGCTGATGCGCTCGCCGCCGCCGCCGTCGTCGAGCGGTTGGACCGGGCCCTCCTCTTCCTTGACGAAGCCCTCGCCATCACGACGTATAAAGCGGCTGCGCAGCCGCTGGTGCTCCTCGGCGACGCCCATGTGGACCATGGTGTCGTCGAGCTCGCTGGGGTCCGCGGGCCGCGACACGCTGCCCTTTTCGACCAGAGTGTCGGCAATGGTCTTGCCCTCTGGACCGGTGGGGACCGGCCTCTCCTCCTGCTCGTGCTGCGAGAGAAGGGATGCGGGGACGTCAAAGGGACCCTTGGGGATGCTGGGTGCTGTCTGCGCGCCGCCAGCTACGGCCTTTTTGAAGCGTGACGGCCGTTGTGTTGGAGGGGCTGCCCTGGGCTTGGAGGCAGGTTTTCGCTCCACAATGAGATCGCTCATGGGCTCGACTTGGCTGTTGGTGTCCGGCTTGGATGCTGCGGGTGCAGGGCTTGGCTGAGCATCGTTGGCGATATCGAGCTCATCGGCGAAGCGGACACCCTTTTTGGGCTCATTCTTGGTGGATTTTCTCTCTGTGACAATGGATCGTGTAGGTGCGGCTGAGGGAGAGGCTGGGGATGGCGTGGGCTTTGATTGAATCCGTATGCGGCCAATTCCTTCATCATCATCATCGTCCGAGTCCTTTTCTTCGGCCTTTTGCTCCAATTTTTGGGTGAAGCGAGACTTGACGCCTAGTCTGGTCTCCAGCTCCAACATTCGTCTTTGGTACTTGTCAGTAACCATGCGGCCTGTAAAACGGCCGTATTTATCTTCCTCATCGTCATCGTCGTCATCATCATCCATCTCGTCGCCTTCTAGCCATTCATCATCGTCAAGATCATCAGAGTCGTCATCGTCATTTTCGAGGCTGAGTTCAGCCACTACCGCGCCCATCTCACCCATACTGTATTTCAGCATTTGTTGGCGAAGGTCTGCATCGTCGGAATCCTCGTCGTCAGGAATAGTTGCAGGTTGACTGCTTAGTTTTTCTTGCTCTTTGGCGGTCTTCATGATGCCGTCCACACGCTTTGCCATCCGTGAGACCGGAGGCGTCACCTCTTGAGCCGGCTCTGACTCTGGGGGAAGCGGTATTGACTCCTTGACTTTCTTGACCGGTCGACCTTTGGCAGCACTGGTACCATTGGAATCTTGGGGCGGCTTTGATAACGATGATTCAGGGGAGGCGGTATCAATGCCGGCCTTCTCAAGCGCGGCATTGACTCGGGGCAAGACCTCGCCGGGTCGATTCAGGCGATAGGAAAGAACATTATCGTCGTCGTCCAACTCTTCGACAATTTCCGTGATGGGAGGGCCATTTTCATCGACGGCGCCCTGTTCATTGGACGCTTCCGCGTCCAGAATCGAGAGTTCTGTTTTTTGTAATTGTTTCTGTAGGCTGCCGACGTTCTGGCTGACATAATCTATGCGGCGATCCAGGACGTTGATGATTTGATCACGAGAGCGCTGCTGTTGCCCGAAAATCTCATCGAGCTCCTTTCCGACGAGAAGCTCGCCGTCAAAATCTACACGAATTCGTTGCAGTTCCTCGGTCGTCGGAGCCTCGGAAAGGGCTTGTACTTGTTCCTTCAGAGCCTCATACTCGGCGTCCCATGTCTGCCAGTGCTGCAGGCGGTTTCGTTGCTCCTCGACCTTGTCCTTGAGCCGCGCGAGATGATCATCCATATCGGCTAGCGTCTCATGGACAGGAGGCGCATGCGAGGCCGCCGCCATTGTATAGAAAAGAGACAAATGATTGTCTGAGTAGATGACGAACGTTGCTTCAAACAGAAGAAAGAAAATTATTCTTTGGCTGGCCGAATCTGGTGGGGGCGATTTTCAGTTGCAAAAAGCGGACCGCTAACAATGCGCTGCAACCACTGTCAGCCGGGCAAAGCAGCGCTGTACGAAGTACCTAGTGCTCTTGCACAGCAAACAAGGTGAGAATGTCGAATCTTTCCTTTTACAGGGATCGAGATCGACAAACGCCCTTTTGATGAACTAAAACTGTTCTATTTTACTAACATTTTTAGGCAAAAAGTTCACGCCTGGGATTTTCAGCTGCCCCCACGCCTGAAGCGCCTCCCCGCCAGTCGGCAGGCTAAGATGAAGAAGGCTGGTGCTTAAAAGACGATCGCATCACCAATCCTCTACCATCACCTCTCCCCTTCTTTTACAAAATTAGTGAAGCGAGTTTCATCCCAAAATGGCTGAAGTAACGAACATACGCACACTAGAGGCGGAGTGCTTCTGTGGTAGCGTACACTTTACCCTCGACATCCCAGTCGCAGACCTTCCCCTCAAGGCCTATCTGTGCCATTGCAGCATATGCCGCTATAATACGGGAACTCTGGCAAACATGCATGCCAATCTCGCTCAAGGTGTTGAGCCAAGTTGGGTCGCGCCGTCAAGCATTGAAGTCCTGACGTCGTACCTGATACCCGGTGTCGGCTACACCCCAAAGTCGTGCTCGACATGCGGCTGCCATGTTGGTGCCGTTGGAAACGATGATGGGGCATGGACGCTGGCTACGGCAATTCTCAAGGGACATGGTCGCGGTATTGTCACTATTGTCTCGCATGTCTTCAACAAGTCTGCCGGAGATGGTGGACTGGCAGGTATCCTTACCCACATGCAAGGCAGAGCTATAGGAACCTGGAACCCCGAAGACGACCAACCCAACGCAGCGGCCCCGAAAACCGAGCTCGAAGTCGGCTTCGACGGACAAGAGAGACTGCGCGCTCAGTGCCACTGTGGCGGTGTGTCCTTTACCATCTCTCGACCGTCCAAGGAGATTGCAGAGCATGCGTATGCGAAGCGCTTTGTATCGCCGCTCGACCCGACCAAGTGGTACGGCACACTCGACATCTGCGACGACTGTAGGCTGATCAACGGAACGCCTGTGGCGTCGTGGATTTTTGTGCCTACCAATGCCATCGAGCCGGCTGTGGGCGAGGATCTCATGCTTGGCACCATCAAAACGTACGCTTCCTCGGAAGGTGTGACGCGCGCTTTTTGCTCCATATGCAGTGCGACAATCTTCTTTGCGCAGCACAGCCGTCGCTATGGTAACGTACCGGTGGTCGACATCTCGACCGGACTACTGAGAGCGCCGGACGGAGCCATGGCCGAGAGCTGGATCACTTGGCGGACACGATTATCTTTTGAGAGCGATGGTCTTGCTTTTGACAAGGACATGACTGAAGGTGTAGTTGAGGGCATGAAAAAATGGACGACGGAAAGAAATGGTGGGAATATCTTGACAGACGAGATTTGAAGCCAGGAGGAGGAGTGGGTGAGCGTGAGTTGCTGATGCTGGGTATAATGAATGCATAAACGAACCGGTTCAAAGCTTCCCGCTCTAGGGTTTGTGAATCCACGTTTAGGTCATTTGAGTTCTTAAGCATAAAAGAAAGTTAACTAGTGTTTGCTGTTTGGCTTGAGACGCGCGGGCTGCATCTTGTAGCGCATCTCGTTTCAAGACTGTTACAGTCGTGGCGTGACCACCTTGACAGAGAGAGTCTTTAGCATGCGACCACCAACAATGCTTCCATCCAAGCTTTGAATAATTCGTACTCTATCTCATACCTCTGCTCACTTCATTTACTCTTCCTGCAGCGCCTCAGGTAAGGTGCGCCAGCCAGTTCATTATGCGACCAGAAATCCCCAAGGCTATATTGGCCGTGATCGGCAGCACGACTGCATGTATTCATGGTGATGCTCTCCATGCTCGCGGGCTTGGACCAAGTCTTGACTGGTCAACTCGATATGTGCCGTAAGTAGCCAACTATTTCAGATAGCCTGTGGCAAGGTAACTAACTCGCAATGAAGTGCAATGTTCAAGAGGCAGAACCAACAGAATCAAGTCGACATCTTCTTTGGCCGCATTCAAAATGTTGGAGCCGAGATATATGGCTGCTACGCTGGTGGTTCTGATGATGCCGACAAGATACCTCAGGGAATTCAGCCCAGATCCGTCAACTTGGACGGCGAGGGGTTCGATCCGAACCTCAATCTGGGCGTCATGGTCTACTACATAAAATCATCGCAGAACTCGGTCTTCATGTTTGATACATCGACCGCAAAGGTTCTTGCTGAGAGCTGCAACCAAGAGTTGCAGCAGCAAACAGGACTGGGGATTGACATGGTCATCCTCAGCCATGAGCACGGGGACCATGTCGCGGGGCGCAATGCAAACAGTCTGAAGCGAGTCCCAATCATGGCACAATCATCGCTCGTACAAAAATTTGGGGCCAGAGGAGACGGGAATGTCCCCCTGTCGAGCGATGAATCGTTCACCTTCCAGATGCAGGATGGAGTGATGAATGTGACAAATGTGCAAGCCCATACCCAGCTGGGGACAGTCGCCATGATCAACGGAGTCGCACTTATGGGCGACGAACTTGAGAGCACTGTCAACTTTCTTGTTAGCAGCAACACGCAGCGACAGAATAATCAATTGCAGATCAGTCAAAGCATACTGGGGGAGAATAACATCCAAACGGTCTTACCAGCTCACGGCAGCGGAGCGGCCATGTTCGCTGGACAATTCAACCTGAAACTTCTGCAATCGAATCAAAAGTACTTGGAGCTCATGGCTAGCAATCCGCAATCCGTCTGTCCACAAAACAGGAATGGGCGGCAGCTGGCTCAAGCCAAAGCCCAGCTCGGACGACAGATTGGTGTCAAGGCAAGTGACATAACAGACGCTTATTTCGAAACCCACATCAACGAAAATTGTCAGACTGTGGGTGCCAGCGCATGAAAGGCAAATCGGTGGCGTAACCGAGAAGGAGTAAATGAAACGAGGATGGCATAGTGGCAAAGCCCGATAGTCTGAGAGGCTAGGTGTCAAAACTCAACCTCGAAGATGACGATGACGACTCTGATGATCTTGACGATGATGAATGGCTAGAAGGCGACGAGATGGATGATGATGACGACGATGAGGATGAGGATGAGGAAGATGAATACGGCCGTTCAACAGTTAGGTACTTACGTATCGAATATTCGATTGGAGCTTGGTCTTGGCGCCCGCTAAGCAAATACGCTGCCGGTTGATGAAAGAGGACAAACACTCGCTAATAAACGAACGAAAAATTGCAACTTTCTCATCTCTTTAATGTTACCTAATCGATATTCATATGTAAACGTCCCATTACTTTTCTGATGTGATAATTGTCTTGACGCAGCGACCGAACCGACACAAGTCTCCAGTGTCAATTACAGCGCCGATCCCGCTACCAAATTCCGGGCCGCGCTTATTTCAGGCTGGCAGCTTCAACCTCTCTTTGTCGAACCCGCACACCAACTGCTGCAGCCGAGAACCTGAGCAAGCATAGGCCCATCTTCGATGCAGAATGTATCGAGGCGCCCACTATTTCTCATAGAAAGGGTTCTATATGCCTCGCGACCGCAATCTTTGCGCACAATGGCGACCTCTGCTACTCCCACCAGATCCTACAACGTGAGTGAAACTTTGGCCACGTCCACACGCGGCATTTCTAGTACATATACTGACACTAGCACACCAATAGGATGCGATTGATGCGCTGAATACGCTGCAGACACCGTATGAAATGATAGAGGCCCGACGCAAGGCTGGCATCAAGCCTGATGCCTCGTCCATCCGGGAGATGCGCACCTATCTCAACCGCATAGGCTACTCGGTGCGCCTCCTCCTCGTTTCCGGAAACTGATGAAACTCGCTGACACTCCCCACAGACATCCGACCTAAACCGCCTCAACATCATCCACGTGGCAGGTACCAAAGGCAAAGGTAGCACATGCGCCTTTGTCGACTCCATCCTCGCCCAGTATCGGCAGGCCGGCAACGTCCCCGCCAAAACGGGCCTCTTCATCTCGCCGCACCTCATTGCCGTGCGGGAGCGCATCCGCATCAACTCGGCGCCCATTTCCGAGGCGCTATTCGCCAAGTACTTTTTCGAAGTCTGGGACCGTCTCGAATCGCCGTCTACGCAGCAGCAGCAGCCTGAAGATCACGATGACGAGGGCAGCCCGCCGCCGCCGCCGCTGCCGCTCGGCAGTAAGCCCATCTACGGGCGCTACCTCACGCTCGTCAGCTGGCACGCCTTTCTGCAAGAGGGCGTCGACATGGCCGTGTACGAAACGGGCGTCGGCGGCGCGTTCGACGCAACCAACCTCGTGCCGCGCCCACTGGCCTCGGGCATCAGCACGCTCGGCATCGACCACGTCAACGTGCTCGGCGACACCCTCGCCAAGATTGCGTGGCACAAGGCCGGCATCATGAAGACCGCTAGCCCGGCGTTTACCGTCGAGCAGTATCCGGACGCGGCCGCGGTGCTGCGCGCGCGCGCCGACGAGAAGCGGGTTGCGCTGACGGAGCTGCCTATCGACCCGCGCCTCGACGGCGTGCGCATCAGGCCTGCGGCGACGTTTCAGAAGCGCAACGCCTCGCTGGCGGTGGCGCTCGCGGAGACGGCCCTGGAGAAGCTCGGCGTCGGGATGGACAGGGGCAGAGATGGCAAGAGCCTCCCGCGGGAATTCGTCAGTGGCTTGGAAAAGACGAGCTTCCGCGGCCGCTGCGAGGTCAAGGCCGAGGACAAGATTACGTGGCATGTCGATGGCGCGCATACGGCAGACAGTCTCAAGGTATCTGCCAAGTGGTTTGCCAACGAAACGGAAAAGAGGTGCGTCTGCTACCCCCCTCCCCAAAAGGAAATCCCCATCGCATCACGTCTATCCCTCATCCACTGACAACTTTCAACGTTTCTAGCGTCGGCCCGCGTGTCCTCATCTTCAACCAGCAAGGCCGCGCCGAAGCCGTCGACTTTCTCGCCTCCATCCACACCGCCAACAAGAAGCCGCCGCAACAACAACCCGCCGCGCCGTCCTCGGCCTCGGAAGAAGCGCAGTTCTTTGACCACGTCATCTTTTGCACCAACGTGACGTACGCCGCGACGGGCTACAAGCGCGACTTTGTCAACCGCCAGGTCGACCCCAGGGACATTGCGGGCATGACGGCGCAGCGGCGCTTCGCCGAGGCCTGGGCGCGGCTCGATCCTGGGGCGGACGTGCGCGTGCTCCCCACGATCGAGGAAGCGCTCGACTGCGCGCGCGGGTTCGGCGAGGGCCTACCCGAGGGGAGCGCGGTGCAGGCGTACGTCACGGGCAGTTTACATCTCGTCGGCGGCGCGTTGGGGATTCTGGAGCAGGCGGATGCGCTGTAGGGGGGGCGTTGATGAAGGAAGATGCAGATGTAGATTCGGGGAAAAAAAGGAGGGAAAGGAGAATGAAGAAATGTATTTACGTGGAAAGGCTACAATAGACTGTCGGGCTCAATCACCCGCATGATACCCCCAACGAGATGTAAACTCCCAGTGACCAGCACCTTTTGCTTCTTGCCGCGACCAGCCGCCGCCGCCGCCGCCGTGCGTCTCGCCTCAGCCACGGCACTCTGCACATTATCAAAGACACCCACGATACACCCCGGCGCCAGCGTCCCCATTGTCTCTGCAAGCGCCCTCTGCACGCTCACGTCCCCGTCGTGATCCTCGGCCGCCTGCTCGTTCCTCGTGAACAGCGCCCGCGAGAAGACGACGCGCCTGCCGCTGACCGCTCCCGCTCCGGCGGCGTCCACGAGGCACGTCAGCAGCGCGGGCGCATCGCGCTCCTGCTGGTTGAACACGAGCGTCACACCCGACGCCCTGCCGTCGCCTCCGTCGCCTCCGTCGTCGTCGTCGGCCACGCTCCGCGCCAGCCACGCGGCCACATGCTCGATACTCTCGCGCGTGTGCGCGCCGTCGAGCATCCACCGCACATGATGCGCCTCGTCGTCGACCACCTCGCACCGTCCGCGCAACGTCGCCCCGCGCAGCGCCTGCAGCGTCCCCTCGGGGAGCCGCGCCAGCGTCTCGGCCGTGCTCGCCGAAGGGTCTCGGACGCCCAGGTGCTGCTGGACGGCAAGCACGGCGAGCGCCTGGTTGCGCTTCTGGAAAG